>JAKSZP010011863.1:0-277866 GCA_022478985.1 Massospora cicadina
CCCCCATGAAGCTTTATATAACGAAATAATAGCTGAGTTGTCTGCGTATGACTCTGACCCTATTTTACAATTTGTGGTTCCCAAGAGAGCCAACCAACTAGCGGGCCTTCACACCTTTACAACAATATGCCCAATATCAAGCAATATTGCCATTTTTGATTCCCCATCACACCGTTGTCCCCTCTGCCTCCAACCACCCTTTCTGTGCTAGAGTAGATAAGGGGCGCATGATTTTCTTTATTTGTTTCAACCTGGACCACTCAAAGTGGTGCTGCCCCACCATAACCTATGATGGAGCCCACGCGCTTGACTTCCTCCATGATGCTCCAATAGTTGACATTAAAACGTTCTTCAAATGAGGCACAATCCTCTCCCCTCCACCAAAAATGGTAGATGCAACTTCCACGGATGCAACCAATAAGGAACTGACATGTTAAACAACCACTTATACTCCAACTAATCAGGAGCCAGCATGGACCCCAGTAAATAAAAAACCCACCCAGCCACACAATCCAGCCCACCCATATGGCGATAAACCTATCATCTCAATCAAAATCCCTGGGATTATTTGGAGGAAGTTGATTTGGGAACTCCCATCCATGACTCAGTTGAGGCCCCAGGCCTCAAAATGTACCTAAACGCAGAATATGCGGCTCAATTTCCAACTTGCCGCTATGTTTTATGCTCAGATGTGGATGAATTCTGAGGTGACCACCAAATCACCAAAGAGGCTGTTGCCTCCCCTGATTGTTGCCCCCTACAAAAGGCTGTAGCAAAATCAGGTGCAGTCTTGGCCAAGAGGGTACCTACACCTATTTTTCCCCCATGCAACAAATTTACAAAAAAATCCTCTGATTCCAACAAGTTGCCCACAAGGCTCTACAAAAAGTTGTGATAGTCGTAAAGTTTGGCCCCAAGATATGCATTACCATCAACAACATTGCCAACCTTACCACGCTACCCAAAGTTCGCCTTGAGGGTGAAAAAGCCCTTTATGAATATATCACAACCCTCCTTAAAGCTAAATTCGAGCTTCCTGAGCCCCTTTGCTACCTCAACCCCCATTTTGATGATGCTCCCACGCCCATGCTCTCAGCGCTCTGCCATACACTGTCCTATACAGAGGAGGAATATGAGCCTCCCAATACTGACTCACCCCCCACCATGGATGAATAGTGGTTTACTGCATCTGACCTGGTTGGTCAGCTTTAATTTTTATTTTTTGATTCAGTTTGTGTGATCCGTTTGTCTCTTTCTATTTGTTTAAATTCAAGCATAGTATTTTTTCTCCTCAGAGCTCAATAATGTTTGTTAGCTGGTCAGCTTGCCCTGGTTAAATAAAAGTATCAATTTCCTCACTTAATAAAATCATTGTTGGAAACCTTAGTTGCAAAAGCCATGTCAAGATTTCACTTTCAGATTTATACCAACAAATATTTCAGAGAGCCTGACTCTGCTAATTCAGTTGAATTATTCTTTTCCTAACTGACATAATTATGACAAAGGCTTTTAATCTTAGGTATTTTGTAAAATTAACTTTTTATCTTATTATTATAGTTAAATTCAATATCAAGCTTGTTGGGAAATTGATATGATTGGATGATATGCTAACCATAACAGCGGATTGGAGGGGGAATTGAGACGAGTCTCAAGATTGATAAAAAAGGTAAATGAATAATAATCAATTGAAATGTCGACCAATCGGAGAATTGAGGGGAACAGCTGAGCTTTGATATAAATGAGAGCTTCTAGTAAAAGGAAAATGAATATAAGACTACCAAGCTGAGGAAGCATCTGGCTTGGGGAACCGAGATATAAAAGAGTCACATGGAGGTTTGAAAGGGGAGTCTTCTTTACATGATTAGGTTGTTGCAGATAAGTCTGCAAATTAGTAAAATAATAAATGGCAAATATAAGGAGCGATCGCTCCTTATATAGTTTATTGAATTTTATTTGAATCAGCGATCTTCATATCTTCTAATTGGTTGCTCAGTGGCTAATACCCTGTGCAAACTGGCTCAGCGGAATCAAACTCTATGCTGAGAATTAACAGTAGTGCTCACTACAGGGGGCCACTGGTCAACTGTAGTTATTTGATGCCAAGATATGATGATGAGCCCTCATTCATTATAAAACAATTTGATAGGATTCCACACGCATTATGCGGAAGAAGCATGGGAGGCACCTTATAATGAACCAATATTATTCACTGTAAATGAACCGGGTAATGAAGTTCTGATCAATCTGCAACTAAAAAACTGCCCTAAGCTGACGGCTGACCAACAAGGACGCTCCATGAATGTGACCCCTCAGCAGCTGAGGAATATTATGGAGTAGCTGTTACATAAATATCAATTATATGAAATGATGTGGGGGAGTATGCCTTGAGTTTGTTTTATAACCAACAAGACCAAGAGAATTGCTATGCCATGTAAATGTCCTATCCGGACACAACTACAACAGGGTTGGCACAACCTTGGTACCCACAGAATTGAGAAGTATCTAGTCACTTATGTGCAACTGTCTATTTGCCAGCTACTGTGTGTGCTGGCTCGCCACAATATAGAGATTGGAGATGTAATGCAGTTTGCTTGAGCACAGCAAAATGAAACTTGCCTCCTGCTCAACCACCTCGATCACTCTTTTTTGGAGGTACAGGGGGCTCTGGTACAAATGAACCATTGTGTTGGGAACATCACCATTGATTGGACATGTTGGTACCACAGTTAAATCTTAAGTTATTTCAGGTAATAGAAGAACTGTTGGATCGGCATGGCCCATTGACAGAATGAATTTGGGATGTAATAATGTTGGGAAACAATACCAAGCGCTTTATGACAGATTTAGCCAAATGGGCAGAAGCACTCAAAGCCGTGATTGCTCAGCTTAAGGAAAAAATAACACTGATGGAATAGCAAATGGCGGATCAAGTCAGTTTCATATCAGCTGAATTAAACCAACTTTGTATCTAATGGAGCAGCCAGCAAACAACAAATAACGCGCTTATCCTTTGGTCAACATCCCCCAAATATCTCCAGATGATCCGGCGGGTCACACAACTGGAAGCTGTTAGTCAGGCTGAGAGCCGTCGAGTCTTCCATCATCCAATTGGTGAGACAAGAGAGTATGCAGACATGCAAGAACAGCTTGATACCCTTCAAGGGGCCAACGAGGAATTGGTATGGGAACAAGTCACCCTCCTTAACCAAATTCATGCTGCTAATCAACAAGCAGGTAATTCTAGCTGAAAGCATGCCCACATGCAGAACATAATCAAAGATATCCTCCCATGACTACAAGCAGTGGAGCAGAAATTGCACTTTGAGAGGGAATATCGTTAGGAGTTGCAATATCAGTATGTGACACTGAAACAGGAATTCCAAGATGGACGGTGTAGAAGCTATTTGGTTAAAGCGGAACAGTTAATCGATGAACATTTGCGGAGCATGCTGGAGCTGGGGGGAGTGGTGCAGTTAGTGGCAATTCGGGGGAAGAGTCTATGAATCAGCTAACAAATATCCCTCAGGCATTGGAATGAACCCCCACATTGCACTACTTCTACTGAGTCCATTTTGACAAATTCAAGCCTGTCCAGCCAGATGTATGATAGCTCACAAGGGGGTGGTTCCCCTAGTTGCTCTGGAACCAATTCGCCTGATCCTTGCAGCAAGAGCCTGGAGCAAGGCGAAGCTGTGCAAATCAAAAAATTACCTCCTTTTAGTCATGATGGTAATCTACATGGTTACTTTAAGTGATTCAAATTCGCTGTGGAAGGGGCTTCTGATTGGTGGAAAGCAAAACTGTTGCTGTCTGCTCTAGATGTGGAAAGCGCTGACCAAGTTACCTGCTATCTTCCAAATAGCTCAATATCCTATGAAGGAGTTAAAGCGCCTGTTCTCCAGCTGTTTAGGGGTGAGACCAAGATGGCCCAACGGAAAGCTGACTTCCCAACTATACAGTTTCACCAAAACAAAACCCTTTTAAGTTTTTCTGAAAGTTTCTCAGCGGAAGAACATGTACTACTTAAAACTAACATTTATCCACTGAGGATGTTGGTATAGTGATGATGGCAGCTGTCAAACCATATTGGGAACTATATAACGCTATGTCTCACGTTTTGGAAGGAGATGCAGGACTTATTCAAATCATGTATACTTTCATCAAATCTCCACCATGATCAGCACCCCTAATGTAGCCCAAAAAACCTCTGCTGTCTCCGCACCAAACTCTTCAGGATATGGGCTGCAGCGACCAAGCTATCAACCGCTGGAATGTATTTGTCCATCATACAAATCAGCAAATCCTTTTTGGCCTATGTACGCTCCGCCATTTTGTTCATGGCCCTGGAACCCTACATAACTTTCACACTGGTCCTTCCGCTGCAAGATATATATGTGAACCTTTTATGAATAATTGCTTCTAGTGTGGATGAAGAGGGCATTATGCGGGAAATTGCTCTAGAAAATTAAAAGTGTATGCAATGACAACTGAGGAAATCGAGTAGGGAAAAGCTCAAGCAGAGTAGAGACGGGACGCTCTTCCTCCACTAAGTCCAATTCACTTGTCCCTAACAATTCCCAAGGATCTCTTCGGGTAGGATTTGGAACTCAATTAGATGATTTGTTATACTAAAAGCTTCTGTTGGATACTCCTACTTCTATTTCTGAAAATTAAAATTCACCCTCAAGCGCTAAGCTCCGCCAGGAATTGCTGAAGCCATATGCGTGGCAGATCCAGGAACAGACTGGCACAAGTAACACGGATCCCTTGACGGACGCTGCCTCTTTAGTAGGGGTTAATATAACCATTATGGTGGAGAAAATCGCTAGTGAGTATAATCAGGTCGGCAAGGGCTTTTCCTCCTTTTTGGGTAACACAAAGCCTTTGGATGTACACGTAATAAACGCTGATGGTTGTTCTTACCTGTAATGCACTTTCTGTGACATTTTCGTTCAAAACACTAAAATCCGCGCTATCATAGACATGGGAGCCCCTGTGAACATAGTCTCTACTAGTTGGTGGCTAAGCTTGTGTTGAAACCGGATGTGGACCATTGAGTAGTATATGGGACCACAGGAACGCATAGCACTGTGTCTGAAGGAGCATATAGCGCATTGCCTTTACAATTTGGGTTAGTCCAGGCTTCTGCTCCAGCGGTGGTTTTGACAAATAACAACTACAACATGTTAATTGGCGTGGCATTTATGAGGAAAATTTGGTGTTGTGATAAATATGGCTGAGGAAACTCTTAATATTTTAGGACAACAGATCCCTGTTTATCTTGCTTCGTTTGGAATCCCAACGGATTTGTTCCACTCCAGTCAAACCAATCTAGTGTACAGTGATGGAGTGATTCCTGTTTGTTACCAATGACTGAAGCAGCAGACCAGGGCCCTCCCCAACCAGATATATGAGTACAAAGGGATCTTGTTTTGGGTAGCAAGCGCCCTGAGCCTACCATCTGGACACCAGTGCATAGTGGGGACTGAGCTTGAAATTGATGTCCCTAAAGGGCTTTATGGATAAATCATGGCTCCTCACCACCACACTCAGCTTGAACCACATGTGGCTCCAAGGCTACTGCTCCCTGGGAATGGGGAGGTGAAGGTGCTGCTAGCGAATTTACAGAAGGAGATAATGATGATCCAGTGGCACCAAGTGGTGGCTTACCTACACTTAGTTCCTATAGAGGAAGTTCATCGTATTCATGATTTTGGCTCATGGGAGGATTTTGGACTAGTGACAAGCTCATCATTCAGAATATTGAACATGATTCTGCGGGAAGTGCTTACTGGATTATCGGCAGAACAGCAAGATAAGGCTATGGCGTTACTTGATTAGTATTAAGATATTTTCACACTTGATGATCATGATTTGGGGTGTGCTCAAGGGATGGTACATCGGATAGATATGGGGGATCACCCTCCCATTTGATCATGACCTAATAAACGTTCAAAAGTGGCAAAAGAGGTTGTCTACAATGAGATGGATAAACTTATTGTGCAAGGGATGCTAGAGCCATCAAACAGTCAGTGGGCATCACTGGTGCTCATTGTTAAGAAAAAGGATGGCTAGAATAGAGTGGTTATTGACTATTGTAAACTCAATAAGGTAACAAAGAAGGATTCCTTCCCTTTTTCACGGATTGATGACATGTTAGACTGATTGGGTGAGGCAAAAAAAATTTTCCGCTATGGATCTGATCTCAGGGTACTGGCAGATCGAATTGCCATTAGTGGAACAGGAGAAATGTGTGATCATTACTTCTAGAGGGTTGTTCCAGCCGACTTGCATGCCACAAGGGTTGAGCAACGCCCCAGAAATCTTCCAAAGGGCCATGGATGCTATTTACGGGATTTAAAGCTGACCTATGTTATGGCATATCTGGATGATATTGCTGTGTTTTCAAAAACATATACTGAGCATTTGGATCATTTAAAAGAAGTTCATAGACGAATTCAGAATTTTTCCTAAAACTCAAACCCTCCAAATGTTCCTTTTTTCAGAATGAAATGGAGTTCTCAGTCACCAGGAATCGTCTAAAGGGATTCAACCCTTTTCCAATAGAATTCATGCTATTCAACGTATGACACCTCCAACCAACCTGTTGGACATGCAAGTCTTACTCAGTATGGTTGGGTATTATCATTAATTTATACCCAGGCTTAGGGATATGGCAGAACCCTTATTACATTTAATAAAAAAATGTTCTATTTTTGGGAGCTCAGCTCAGGGCAGTCTTTTGATTCTCTCCAAACTGCCTTAACTAAGGCAATTGTTTTGATTCATTCTCATTTTGATAAGCCTTTTTCCTGCTTATTGATGCAAGTAATGTCACTATTGAGGCTATTATATCCCAGTGTGATGAAGAGTAGATCAAATCATCCCATCACGTTTTACAGCAAAACCTTATCCAAAGCTGAGCGCAATAACAATGTAAACAAGCGGGTGTGTTTAGCTGTAACTTTAGTGACTAAGCACTTCTGTCCCTTTCTATATGGTAAAAATTTTATTTTTATTACTGACCATTCTTTAAGATGGTCACAAAATATGAAGGATTCAGATGGGAGACTAGCCCGTTGGGCCTAAGAAAGAAAAATTACGACTTTTCAAATTTTACATCATTTGGGTACTCAACATCAACATGCTGATGGCTAATCAATTGCCTATACTGACCTTGGAATTGGGAAAAGAGGAACAACTATATAATCTCATTGAACGGCCTGAGTTGTGGGATTGAGAATATGAAGATGATCATGCCTTCCTAAAAACTATTACTAAAGGACATGCTCTAGGAAGGAGCTTTTTATAAGAAGGTCAAATTCAAGTGGTTACCCTTCCGCACCAAAATTCAAGATACCATGATATCATGAAAGGACACAGACAAGTTTGTCATAGTGATTTAAAGAAAACAGAATTGTGGTTAAAACCCAATATTATATGAATAATATCACTGAAACCATTTAATAGAGGCCCTTAACTCGTGTCTTATCTGTAAAAGTCATGGCGCAAACAACCCTACTTATCACATCAAGTGATTTCACTGACTAAGGCGTTTGAAGTGGAAAGTATTGATGTTGTAGGAGCTTTTCCTTGGGGGTTGCATGGACACTAACACATTATCTTGGATGTCAACCATTTAACTAAATGGGTCAAGGCCATTTCCTTTGCCGCCCCTCTGCTAAGACTACTGCGTTATTCCTTTACCAGCACATCATCACTCATCATGGGTGTCCCAAGGTCCTTTTGTCAGAAAAATGGGACTAATTTTACTTTGCAACTTTTACATGAACTATCCAAAATATTTAATACTGCCCAACTGTTTGTCACCCCTTACAATCTGGCAACAAATGTGGCCATTGAGCGAGTCATTGGAACTTTAGTTTCTATTTTAAAAAAGATGGCCTCAATGGACCCATATTGGTGAAACTTCTATTTACCTAGTGCTTTGTTTACTTATTGAATACGTTATCATTTAATTATCAAGATGTCGCCCTTCAAATGTATTTATGAGCGAGATCCCTCAATTCCTTCAAGTGTTAAGCAATAATTTAGGAAAGTGTACCAGAAAACTCTGATTTAGTTATGAGAAATCTGGCCAACGAGATTATTCACCTTCAAGCTCAAGCCATGTAATACATTGAATTAACCCCCAGAAAATGAGACCCAAAAAGTATCCAACATAGACCTGCCTTACCTGAATATCAAATTGGAATTATGTAATTTATTATCGCTCCAGACCTTGTGGGTGAACTTAGAAGTTAGAATCTAACTGGTCTGGTCCTTATTGAGTTATATTTCAGAAAGGGGTTAAAATATTTGATTGTCCATTTTTATACGGGTATAGTTGTAAACTGTATTCATCCTAGTTTTTGAGAATCCACCTGTTCCGCGATCAAATCTTGAGGGAAGTATTGGGATTTCGCCAAATTATTTTATTCTCAAAACTTTACCTTAAATATTCCCCTGGTAATATCAGAGGGAGACCTCATTTAATCTAATTTTATTAAGGTTAATAAGAATGATAATGCTTATCCTGGTTAGGTGATAGAAGATTCGATCATTCAGTGATTGAAAGGATTGGATAAACATAAACTACTTCAAAACCTATAAATATTTAATCCTTTCAATAGTAAAAATTAGATCAAGTTATAATCTTATACATGTTAGCTTATACAGTTTTACTGAGAATACATAGTAACTTTGAGACTTGCCTGTCTATTAGAGGTGTAATTTGAAACCTCAAAAGTTGGGGCAAATATATAAGAGTTATTGAGTTAGAAAGCATCAATATTTATATGGCGTGTGGAAACATAGTGCCTCAAGGACCTTCCTGGCCACGTATGATCAGGATATTTCACTGCCTTCCAGATTGACTGCCTGGGTGGCACCCTCATTCTTCTGCGTTGTCCTTGTGACTTCATCAGTGGGGGATGTACCTCTTAGGATTCAAGAAGTGGGGATGAGATTCCTAAAGTTGTTCTATCATATCTCATGTGCGTGATGCTTCTTAATTAAATCTAATATTGGTGCCCTCAGGTTAAGTTTCCGTTCATGCTTGTTTAAGAGTCACTTTATCAAGGCTCAATACAGGAATATGGATTTCAACTCACTTGTCATCTCAAATTCTGACTGACGCCAAACTTCCCTTAATTACTTGCCCCATAAGTTGATATCAAACTTTATAAAGTAATATTCATCTTGCTGTTGAAGCGACTGCCTCTCCTGACTGTTGCCCCCTATGAAAAGCTGCAGCTTAGTTTTTGGCATTCCTCAAAAGGGTCTAACTCCCCCTAAGCCCAGATTGCCCCAACCCTAGAGTTAAGAGTGACATGCTCTTCAGACACTAAAAACTAAAAAATAGTCCTAAAGGTCGTGATTTTGACACAAAACTTAAAAACCAAATTCACAGCACCAGCATTAATACCTTTATTGAACTCCTGGATGCTTACCTTCAGGCCAAATATAATTTCACCCACTAATTTAAGGGCTTTAATTACATACGCAAGTTTTAAGGAATCCTCTCTTGGGTGAAATAAAACCACATAACTTTTATATTACTAGGCCTTGATTTCCACCTTGGCCTGCAAACTACTCTGAAAAAAAGATTTTAGATGAAAGAGCGCCTCACAATCCTTCGTCCCCCTCCATCATGGTTATTTAGTATTTTGCCACTTTCTAACTGAATGGTGCTTTATTTTGGTTCATTGGACATTTTGCTTAATTGAGAGTTTTGGTGCAAATTTTATTCTATATCATTTAGTTTATTTTTATTATAAAGCTTCTGGTAAAGTCCATCCCTTGGTTGACTTAAGTTAAAATTCCATTTCAACATCATAACATCCTTGACTAGGGCTGAGCTTAGCAACAACCTCTAGTTATGAGTAGCCTCAATTTGGTACAGTTTTTATGTTTTTATGTATATGTGACGCTATGAGATTTCCAGAAGAGCATTAACAATACACCTGGGCTGATTAATTCAAGTGATCAAATAAACACTGAAGAAATGGAGACAAAGACTGCTTTAGTTGGGAAATGACTTAAATTGTGATTATCTTACCAGTAAGAATTTACCAAGCAAATGTGAAATGGACTAACATAAACAAAATATATAGATTATGATACATTAACCAAAGAGAACACAACAACAAAAAATGGTATTATAAAAATTTATTCTGAAACATTTAATTTTCTTAAGAACTAATTACCAAGAAGAAATTAATTATTTGAATCAATGGCCAAGGTTGATGAGGCCAAAACTTTATAATTCTCTAAGGTATATATATAACACTTTTTGATGGAAACGATCTATTTCACATAAATTGTTATCTTATGAACAGTGTAACGTTCTAATTTTTGTATCTGTATAAAAGATTTTACTACATCTGGAGTTATCTTCCATATTTATCCAAACTAATGAATCAATTATGCATTGCTGCATTGAAGAACCTCTGTGCCACTGAAGGTAGCATTATCATAGTACTTCATATTACTTTGTCATATAATATCAGTTTTCTCATATTTTTACCTGTACTTCTATCTGGCCACCCTATTATAGAATTTAGCCTTGTTTCATTACTATAAACTCTTCTTTTCAATATTATCTTCTGATCTAGGGTGTAACAATAATAGTTGGTTTTTATTTATTTATTGTAAAAAGGTCTCAGGATGTGGGCATTCTTGGGTAAATTGTTTGCAGCAGCGTCATTCCCAGCCCCAAGTACAACTTTCTAATGCTTGAAAACTCTGTGAGAGTACTGATGTGACTTAGGCCTTAATTGGCGCAGACCTGCTAGAGGATGAGGTATTAAATGAGAACTAACCTCAGATTAACTTGGATCAGTTAGGACAATCTGGTCTGCCTAAACCGATATGACTAGATGTGTGCAGGAGCGTTCAGATCAAGATAGCCTAGATGGGTTGAAGGTGCCAGATATATCACTAATGATGGCGTTAGTTAATTACATGGTGAGAGTTGCTCTAGAGGAAGCCCACGGTTGAGGGGTTGTGTAAGTCCTGGGGAACATCCCCTGGCCATTGAACAGGCCCTTTTCCCATTCCCAAATAAGAAGGTATCAAAGAGGGTGGCTGTACCCCTCGTTGCCCAGGGTGACCCCGCCCATGTGGTAGATGAGCGCTGGGTAACAGCTTTTACTTCAAATCACTCCCCCAGTGCCCACACTCACCTCAGCAGAACTTTTATAGAGAAGGGGGAAATTTGCACCAAGATCGCCAAAATGAAACCAATTGACTTGAAATTGAGTATTGTCAGCCCAATAGTCAGATTCCATGTAGTCAGAAAGGAATGAAGACTGCCCCATTGGCCATTCTGGCCAATGGATTCAATTCAGCTAGCACTATGATCAAAAAAATCAACCCAATCTCAAAATTGTTGGAGGATCATCCCCGATGGGCAGGTAACAGCATTGGACACCATCAACAAGGGTTCAAAGCTCCTTGCCAGCAGATTGGGCATTGCGCCTGATGCAATGCCTCTGACCAAATGAATGGCCCAGTGACCGGGCATGGGCGGGTTAGGTGTCCTGAACCCATTCCCAACCAAATGGCCTGCTCCTACGTGGGGTGGCCTTGGGGGATTCCCACTGCTCGTTGGGTCAAACGCCATCACGCTAACCATTGGAAATGTATCTGAGCCTCAGTTTGACAATTGAGGTTGAAATGACAGTGACTTGGCCTGCCACCGAATTCTTTGATGTCATATCCCAGTTAAATTATCTGTTCCCCATTTCTGAACAATTCGCTAGTTAGGTCAAACTTGCATAACTGATCCCAGCTTATTTCCCCTCTAAATTGACCACTATTTAATCAGTCACATCACAATGAGAAAATTGTTAGTCAATTTTTCTTTCCTAAATTTTCCATTAAAAACCTTTCCTAAAGATCTAGTTTTTTATGTTGAAAAATAAACTGCCTTTTCCATCAACCCTCAAACTCCCCTTGGGGTTAATGGCCATACTTGTCTGTATTGTATTATGTGCCTGTTTGAGATTCTGGCTCACCGTTTAAGTCTCAGGGAGTGTCCTTTGGCTCTCAATCAGGCTATCTTTCCATTCCCAAATAAAAAGACACCAAAGAGGATGGCGGTACCCCTCATCACCCAGGGCGATCTCGCTCACATAGTAGATGAGTGATGGGTGACAGCCCGTCTGCTTTGGGTCTCACCTCCAATTCCATCACTCACCATGGCAGAACTGTTGCGGGAAATTAGTGAAATCTGTACTGAGATTATCAAACTGAAAATTGGTCAGATCTAATTTGAGTGGCAATCTGGCTAATGGCCAGAATTTAAATGGCTGTAAAATCATGAAGAATGAGATTTCTGCCAGATCGCCTGATGGTTCCAATTTGACTCTAAACCATTAGAACAAATATTGGGTACCATTGACGAGGATTCAAAGCCTTCTGATAGTAATTTAGGTGTTGCGCCTGATGTGCTACTGTCAACCGAACAAAATGGTTAAATGACTGAACGTGGGCAGGTTGGCCGCCCCAAACCCATTCCCAACCAAATGGTCCCATCCCTATATGAGATGACCTTGGGGGATTCCTGTCACTCGACGGGCTAAACGCCGCCATGCTAACCGTTGGAAACGTAGTTGAGCCTTGGCCCAGACATTTGAGGTTGAACTGACAGAGACTCAGCCTGCCACTGAATTTTGTGATGTCAGTTTCCAGAGAATAAACCCCCCCCCACTTCCGGACCAATTCACTAGTTAGTTCAAATTTGTGGATTCTGCCCACGCCTTGCCACTACCCAATCAACCACTATTTAATCAGTTTCATGGCACTGAGAAAATTGTTGGTCAATTTTCTTACTTTCTTTCCCAAAGAAAATTTTATTAAAAACCCAAATCTTTATTTTTTCCTTTATGAGCACATCCCAGATGGCATTCTCCTGGTGGTCCACTGCTCCGCACTCTGGGTAGGCCTTACCAATCATTTTAGTTACCATGGTTCCCTCCATTGCCAATTGGTTTCAATGAGTCCGATATTTTTAGCTCTACAACCCTGTTCTCATGACCTTCCGGCAGCAATATACAGGGATCTTATGGCCCTATGTCCGCCAACTACAAGAGAAAATCCGCCTCTCTACCACCCCTGAAAAAATGGCCTTGACAACCAAGAATCTCGTGGGGACTATCACAGTAGCTCCCCCCTGTTACTAGAACCCCTGGGTTTGGAGTATATTCAGTGTGATTTGCCATTGGGATACTCCTAACCTTGTCATTTCACCACCATTATGTGGTAGCATATTTCTCAGCTCCATATCAAGCCATATGGTCAGCAATGCCTCTGGCATTCTGGCTTGCTTTCTGGATGCTCACACATCCCAACTGGAAGGCCGGTCTAAACTTCTTCTGCCATTTCCATGACACACCGGCAGTTATTTGGGAAATACCTTTCCAGTTCCATATCCGTCGTACCAGCAGCAGCACCTTTGGCATTCTGGTTTGCCATTCAGGTGCTTTGGCACCTAGGCTGGGAGGCTGGTCTAATTCTTACTTGCTGTTTGCCTAACATAATTGATCAACCATAAATCTCTACCATTTCAGCCTTTCTAATAGTTATTGGCGTAGCAATGGCCCCTCCTTTTCAACTGAACCAGGTTGTGAAGAAGATTTTTCCTGTCCACAATAGTTCAGTTCCACTCAAACCTTTAAACCCATACCCCATAGTTGCTGTGGCTAATTTGCCCAAGTCAGTAGGATATGACACCCCAACTTGCAATGAGTTTACCCCCCATAAGAGCCTAGCAGTTTCCCCTGACCCCACTACCATTTCTTTAGTATCACTGGATTCATCCACAACTACCAATAGAGAAAACTTCGCTTACTTCTTATTACCCATGAAGATTAGTGTTGAGTCCCATCACGTCTCCTTTGAGGCCCTGGTTACCAGAGACACGGGGAATTTTATGAGTGTAGAACTGGCCCATCAATTGGAACTTGACCTGTATGCAGGCCCTTCGATAATATTTGAATCGTCAGCTTTCCAAAACTCATACCTGGCTCGCTGACCAGTCACATTTTCAATACACCAGTTTATCTTCTGCGACCGCTTTTCTGCTATGCCAAACTTGGTGTTTCTGGTGATCTTAGGAGTGGTTTGGTGGCGCCAGCAACATGTCAAGACACCTGGAGTCTAACATGCTGTCTTTCGTTAATGATCAACTGGAGGGTGAATTCCCTCTAATTAACACTCTTAAGAAAGCTCAAGGTCGATGTTCTATCACGTCCCTTGTCTATCCTACGGGCATACCATCTGATTTCCCAGAAAGTTTAATGCGCTATCAAAGCGTTTTTTATTCTGAAAAGGCGGATTGTCTGCCTCCTCACACTAAGATTTGACTGTGGATTTTGTATGACGGTGGAGTTGGTGAATATCAACTGCCCATTGTATCCCCACACAGCAGAGGAGGAGGTTGCTCTCAACACTTGGTTGGACGATATGCTGAAAAAAGGGTGGTTGTTCAAGGAGACAAAGTCAGTCGCCTCTCCCATCATCTTTGCTAAAAAGGCCAATGGTTTCCCCACCCCTGCGTGGACTATGGACATTCAATTAAAATAACGGTTTCTGAACCCTACCCCCTGCCTTTAGAACAGATGATAAGTCAAGCCATCGCCAAATCTTTGGTGTTTTCCAAGCTGGATCTCATCAATGCATTTAATCTGATCCTGGTAATGGAAGGGCAAGAATGGTTAGCTGCAATCTGGATGAAGCGAGGCGTTTTCCAATTCCGCATAATGCCCTTTGGGCTGAAGAATGCTCCAGCTACATTTCAATGCATGATCAACAATGTACTGGGTGACCTCCAGCTTACCTGCGCAGTTGCATATACTGACGACATTCTGGTTCACTCCCTGATTCCTGAACAACACGCTATTGACTTGAAAGCAGTTGTGTCCGCCTTGCATAAGGCAGGCTTGTTTGTCAATCCTTCCAAGTGCAAGTTCTATAAAGAGGAGGTTACCTTCCTTGGGAACCTTGTCCTTAAAGATGGTTATGCAATCCCTCCCAATAAGTTGGATGCTATCTGGGATTGGCCAATTCCAACGATACAGAAATAACTACGGTTTTTCTTGGGAACCATCATTTTCTTGAAAAAATCTTTCTCAGCACTTTCCCAGCTTGCTGCCCCGCTCCACCCCCTTACAGGGAAAAATGTACCATTTCGCTGGACGCCAGAATGCCAGCAGGCATTCAAATCAATTAGAGAGGTATTTTTGTCCCCTCCCATTTTGAAACACACTGATCCCACCGAGCCATATATCATTGCATGCGATGACTCATTGGTTGCTGTGGGGCATGTTGCTCCAGGAGCATGATGGCTTGTAACACCTGGTCACCTATTTTTCCCAAAAGTTCACCTCTATGGAGCAGTCCTGGGCCATTTATGACAAGGAGTTGGCAGCTGTTGCATGGGCATTAACTCTTTGGAGGTATCTGTTACAGGTGTTCAACATGAGTTAATGGTCCACATGGACCACCGGGCACTCTTGTACTTTTGTAAACACCTAAAAATTGGCACATCGGCAAGCCCAAACCTATCAGGACTTGTGCAGTTTTAATTTCAAATATTAATTCATAAAAGGAGCGCTCAATGTACTTCCCAATTTTCTCAGCTGCAGCCCCGCCCACTGTTCCACGGATCTGGAGGAAGTGGATCTCGTTACCATGATTTCAGCCACCCAAATCCTGTCGATTGTCCCCCCTGTCATTTCTTCTGTCGCTCTGGCCCCCAATGCTCCATTAGCGCTCAGGTCTTAGCCAGTCATATGGCCTACCCTGAGGGCATGGAGCTGGTTGAGCAGTTATCTCACCAGAATCATAAACGCTCCCTATATTCATTGAAGGAGGGTCTTCATTATTTCTTAGTCACGAGTTTGGTTTCCCCCCTCCTTCAGAACTAAGGTATTCCGCGCACATTACGATCCCCCATGGTCGGTCATCCTAGTAGTAAGAAATGTATTGACTTGATCAAACAGACCTACAATTGGGTGGGTTTGACAAAAGAAGTTCCGGTCTGGATTGCAGATTGCATTAGTTGTGCTCAGGCTAAGTCAGACCACTCCAGTAGAAATGGTCTTTTACACCCCTTACAGCAGTCGGAGGGTCCATGGACATCAGTATCCATGGATTTTATTATTGAAATCCCCTTCTTATAATGGGTTCACAGCGGTGATGGTGGTGGTGGATCGTCTCACTAAATTTTCCCTCTTTATTCCTTGCAATTCTGCGATTACATTGGAGGAGACCTCCCGCCTTTTTGTACATCACATGTTCTTGATGTTTGGTCTCCCACAGGAGATCATCAGCGACCGGGGTTCACAGTTCATGGTGCAGTTTTGGAGTAAACTCCTATCTATCCTAAAAATATTCCCCTGCCATTCCACAGCGTACCATCCCCAGTATGATGGACAGACTGAGTGAGTTAACCAAGTCCTCAAATAGTACCTGTGTTGCTATGCTGCGGCTGCACAGGACACCTGGGGTAACGACCTTCCCCTTGCTCAATTCACCTATAACAATGGAACACATGCATCTATGGGGTTTTTGCCCTATGAAGCAACGTTGGGTTATAATCCTTTGTTTTCAGTTGGACCTTGCTTGCGGCCTAAAGTCCAAGCTTCCGCGGATCACGCTGAACATATTAGGTCAACTCAATCCTTGGTGCGGGAACACCTCACCAAAGCTATTGATGACTATAAGCATTTCACGGACTGTAAGAAGCTCCCAAGTCACGATATAACAGTGGGCTCTTATGTTATGCTCAATACCCGCTATTAACAAATCCAAGCTCCTTCCCATAAATTTGCAAGTAAGCGTTCAGGACCCATTTGGTGGAAGAGGTCTTGGGTAATGGTGCATTCTGGTTGAAGCTTTCAGCTCACTGGAAACAGCATCCTGTCTTCCACGTTTCCCTGATGTTTCCTTTCAAGGGTACAGTTCCCACAGAACCTGAACTGATCATCATTGAGGATGCGGAAGAGGCTGAGGTGGAGAATATACAGGCATCTCTCAAGTCCCAACAGTCCGGTTAATATCTAGTGGCTTGTAAAGGTTATCTAGCCTATGAGAATAGTTGGGTCAAGGCGTGTGATTGTGCAAACTGTATGGAATTGGTCGAAAACATTTCACAAATCCCACCCCAATGCTCCCCGCACTCCCCAAAAAGCCATGATAATAATGGCGATCAAGTTACCCAAGGCGCACAAAAATGTGGCCCTCATGCAGTTCCCCAGTGTTGACACCCTACCTTTGGAAAAAGTTAAGGGTAATGTAAGTCCCGAGGAATTTCCCCTGGCCATTGATTGGGCCCTTTTCCCATTCCTGAGTAAGAAGGTATCAAAGAGGGTGGCTGTACCCCTCGTTACCCAGGGCAACCTCACCCATGTGGTTGACAAGTGCTTGGTAACAGCTCTTCTGCCGCAAATTCCTCCTCCGGTGCCCACACTTACCTTGGCAGAACTGGTACAGTTAATTGGGGAAATAGCGCTGAGATTGCTGAAATGAAACCAATCGACCTGAAATTGAGTAAGAGTCAGCCCAATAGTTGGATTCCATATAGTTAGAAAGGGATGAAGACTGACTCATCATCCAGAATGGCTAACGGATTCAATTCAACTTATGCTATGATCAAAAAAATCAACTTCCCCTGAAAATCGTTGGGGATCATCCCCAACAGGCAGGTAACAGCATCAAACACCATCAACAAGGGTTGAAGCTCCCTGCCAGCAAATAGGGCAAAGCGCCTGATGCAACGCCACTGACCAAATGAATGGCCCAGCAACTGGACATGGGCGGGTTGGGTGTCCCAAACCCGTTTCAACCAAATGGGCTTGTATCTATGTGGGGTGTCCTTGGGGGATTCCCGCTGCTTGTTGGGTCAAATGCCATTACACTAACCGTTAGAAACATATCTGAGCCTCAGTTTGGATGTTCAAGGTTGAACTGACAGCGGCTTGGCCTGCTGCCAAATTCTTTGATGTCAGTTCACAGTTAAATTATCTGTTCCCCATTTCTGAACAATTTGCCAGTAGGTCAAACTTGAAGGACCTGATACTGGCTTGTTTCCCCTCTAAATTGACCACTATTTAATTGGTTGCATCGCACAGAGAAAATTGTTGGTCAATTTTTCTTTCCTAAATTTTCCATTAAAAGCCTTTCCTAAAAATCTAGTTTTTTATGTTGAAAAATAAACCGCTTTTTCCGTCAACCCTCACACTCCCCTTGGGGTTAGTGGCCATACTTGTCTGGTATTGTATTATGTGCCTGTATGGGATTCTGGCTCACAGGCAGTTATTGGGGAAATACCTTTCCAGTTCCATATTCGTTGTACCAGCAGCAGTGCCTTTGGCTTTCTGGTTTGCCATTCAGATGCTTTGGCACCTAGGCTAGAAGGCCGTTCTAATTCTTACATGCTGTTTGCCTGACAGGTTGATATGCTCACAAACTTACAGTAAGGGAAGGTGAGTCTACTAGCACTGCTGCGCATAGTGATGGCAATTTTCTTATTTTCATTTTGGCATATCAAGGTGTTATTAACATATCAGAATGTGATTTTTGCAACAATGACCCTAAAGTTAGTGCTAAGCTTATAATTACCAAGATTGATCTGAACTTGAAATATAAAGTCATTAGATTACCTCATATAAGTTAAATGTAATACTTTTTAAAGCTAAAAAGTTCGTTGTAATTCAAAAATCTTTTAATGCCATCTCCAATTTGAGGGTAGCTCTGTAATCACGTATAATGGAAAGGCTGAGTTTACCCATCTCAGGGATGGCACGTTGGCATAAGGGAAAAGTTTGTCCAAAACAGTGTTTGAGTATTTTGAAAGGACAATGACTTATTAGTCTCTTTATGAGCTTTCTGGGTCGCAAAATATTTTTTGTGCATGGGTTGGTATAATGTAAGCATCTGAATTAATTGTTTGGTACATAATATGATCTGAAGAGAAACCAAGTTTGCATAAGGAGTTTTTTAACATGAGAGACTTGAGTAATCTGTATAATGGAAGTAAAGCGTCTCACCTTTACTTACTTGAATTCATTCCAAATCTATGTGGTCAGCTGTACTATGTGTACCTATTACTTTTCAGGGAAGTTATATGTGTAATAGTTTTTTGGAGATAGTTGTGACGGGCTATAAGTGAAACACCACATCATCAAATTTTTTTTGAGTTTCAGGCTTTAAGCTTCATAGTTAGAATTAATGCAAATTTGGGCGTTTTATCAGCGTGCAATAGGGGGTGAAGGGCTCTTGTTCCATGTTTGGGGGGAAATCGGGTTAACAAGGTGACTTAAAAAGTTAGTGATCATAATCAGATTTATATCCCCCTGGAAAAAATTGCCATCTCATAAAGCTCTTGGTAAAGATTCATGACGGAGTTCATCAGTATGGTTAATTTGGCTTCCGATGATATTCCAGTTCCCACTAACAATTGAGCCTCCTGAGTGAAGCGGTTGAAAAAAGTCTGTAAGGGACTATTTGCGATGGAACTAGATGTTTTGGATTTCAGCCTTGCGTTAAGCCATCTCCACAGTTCCCCTAAAGAGCTTCAGTAAAGTAAAGTCGAAATCTTGTAATAAAAAGAGATATTCTCCATGTAACAACTGATGTGGTCATTATTGCCCTCATCAAGGGTGTAGACTAAATGCTTGACCTTGAGCAAGTATGAAGATCTTTCTATAGTATAAAAAAGCTTTAAAATATCCTGTGCATATTTTTATTCTAATTAAATAGAGAAAGTTTGTCAATGTGGACGTACTTGTCCTTTTCAGAACCACATGTTCTTTATGCAAACAAGGATAATATGGTTTCAGAAAAAAGTTGGAGTGAGAGGCAGAGGCGTCGTAAAAAGAAGCACTCTTGTCAATGATAGGTTTATGTTGAGGTAGCGCTGAGTGCACAGGCATTGTGGTGAGCACAGGGGGATTCCCCAAGGAGAGGTCCCTGCACGAGAGGCAAATTATTTACTCTCAGAGCTGTCACAGGAAGTGGTTTCATCAATGTAAATGTACCTGTTATTGTCATTAACTAATATACTGCAAAAAGCTTCACCAAAGTCACTACTAGTCTGTCTTGATTACAATGACATCGCCCTTCATTAGCTCTCTCTGAATTTGATTGGTTTCTACTTTTAGTTTGGTAATGGTGTTTCTTTAAGGATTTTTTTTATTTTTTAACGTGACCTAACCATGACAGAATATCATCTAATGTATTACAAATCCAAGAGGTCAAATACTTTGCATTTTTTTAAATCTAGTGGTGTGTCATCTAGCTGGTCATGTAGGCTATGGCACTCACAATAAAAAATATCAATAGAATCCTTCATATCAGTACATTACACTTTCATCACATAGTACTCAATAATTTTTGCAAATGAAGCAGCCATAGGCCTTAATATTGGTCCTGGCTTTACTAGTTCTTGTAACTAATCTAACCAGTAAAAAAGTTGGCGGTACTTTAGAATTAGCTGAGAGAATTAGTCATCATGCCCACCTGTCAAATACTTACTAAGTCTTCACAGAGTTGTTTGAGATTATAAAAATAAAAACTTTTTAATTTGGTTAATTGGTAGTTAAAGAAATGGACTTGAGAACAAATAAGGTAAAGCAGTGTTATTAATAGTAATATAGTCAAGTACCTCTTTAATGAAGTGTTTAATAGCGGCAAAGAGTGTTAAAACAAGGACTCATTTGGAGGTGAGACCTCAGTTGTTTATACAGTTACCTATAAAAGATATATTCTTTGTTCAGTTAGAGCACATGGTGGTCTGTGTCTATGCTCCTCTAGAGCGCGCCTTTGTGGTTTAAATATCACGCTTTCTTAATTTTGAAAAAATGTATGTTGGTCAAAGAGAAGTTAGTTTTTGACCTATTGCGTCTGTGCAAAATCCATCAGGTCATAGAACTTGATATTTTGGAAGATTACACACTGAGGAGATGGCGATTAGAAGGTCGTAAATTGGAAATAAGGTACTCTAAAGCGTTCTGCGGAGATCTGAGTCTTCTGTTCAGTATTATGTTGTCACAATGTGTAGGACATGCAAGTCTTGTAGCGTTGGTCTTAGTCAGAATATAAAGGTAAAATATGCCATAGTGGTGTCATCTGGGTCATTGTCATTCATGCAGTAATCCTTGATAAGCCATTTCACGATTATTAAAATTTGGTCAGTATTTACCTTTAAGCTATTAAAATGAGACATCTTTAGTTCATGAAAATGGAAAGTTGTAGAACAGTTAGCGCCTCAACATTATTGAAAGAACCTCTATAGTTTAATCATCTTTCTATGTATGAAGCTTTCATGGGTTCCCCACATACTTGGAGTTGAAGCCCACGAGGTCAGTGCAGGGGTTGTAAAAGGAATCATGACCAGATTCATAAGATCAGCTAAGGTCCCAGTGAATCTATGGTAAGGCAGTTGGTTGCTTTGTTGGCCCACTTTAGTGAGCACTAGAGTAAATTTACCAAACTATGTTCTTGATAGGTTCATTCGCCACTTTGACAACAATATAGCATTAAATAGATGGTTACCCTTCTATATGGTGCGGATAATGAATTAAAGATATTAGAGAATTCTTTTAACTGAATGGCAGAATCACACTGCCAACTTTGTTGTGGATAGATATTTAAACAAGTCTCCTGTTAGTCTCTCTACTAAAGCTACTTATACTTTTATCATCTTCTTGCAGACTGCCTTAAGATTTACATTAAAGTCACATTGTGCTCTGGCACAGCATACCTTGAGTTGCTATTAAAATATCTGGTAAATCGTAATATTGTCTCCAGGCACCTGTAAAACATCTTTATTTGGTCTTAAATATATAAATATGTTTTTGACAGATCCAGCATATGAGTATTAATTTTTTAATTCGAGTTTTTAGTGGAAATCTAAGCAAAATATTTATTTCTATAATCTGAACAAATATAACATCTACCTTGGCGAGCTAGAAAGTTTTCAGGGGCTTATATTGGACTAGTAGTGGTAATATCTGCCAGTGCTTCAGTAAGTGAGGCTTTTCATAGTATATATCATAATTGATTGAAATTAGTGTTTGGTCAACTTATTTATTGACAAGGACCAAGTGATGATGCATATAAAAAATTAATTCTGCACCTAGCATTGGTGTTTGGTAATTCAAAAATATAGTGTATTGATGTTTCCAAAATGAATTAAAGCTCATTTAAAGAGTAGCATAGATGAGATACAGCAGGAGGCTTTTTGCGCAGACAGTATGTCCAGGATGTCCTTCCCATAAGCCACTGGTTAAGTAAAGGTTCAAGTAGAGGAAAATGGGTAACATGCAGACATTATCAGAAATTTAACCTATAAAAAACTAATAGATTTTTTAGAAAATTAGGTTTTTAGATATGGAGATGTCTAAGAGACTCTTTTATATATTGCACTTCAATCTCCAGGTATATCTAGTAATACCATCGTCTGATAAATAGACTATATTAATCAAAGAGATAACAGGTCAGGTTGCCATAGTATTGCATTGACAGGAGGATTATTGCCTCTTTTTCTAAGACTTGTAATATTTTTTTAAGTAAATATTTGTTGAATCTAAAGACTATATACAATAAACAAACTAGACTCCAACTCTCACCTCAAGAACTAGGGCCGCCTCTCATAGTTGAGTTATATACACTGCTATTTATAGTTTGTGACAGATGGTGCTTATAATGTACTATGTATATATTTAAGAAGTCACTTTATTTGTTTTAAAAAAACTTAGCCAATTTGAAGCTCATACGTTGGATTAACTCTTATTGAGAAACTTTTAAACCTCAAATCAGATAATGAGACCACCAGATTGGAAAAGGATGATGTTAATAATAGATAACTAGATGATGTCAGATGTCATAATGACTAAATTGACAGAAGATGGCTAAGTTTCAGATAATCCCGGGGACAACCCTGTGGAGAACAGTGAATTTTTAGCTTAAAATTAAAATTTGTCATTACATAAGGTTGATTTGTCTACCACTTATGGAAATCCTATAAGGCTTGATGTCCCAGTATCTTAAATTGAATAGTAAATCACATGGAAGTGAATGATAATGCTAATGTGACAAGTGCTTCACTAAACACCTTTTTTGTGCTGCTCAAATTGAGAGTTGCTGAATATTTTAGGTAGAAAGTTAAAAATTTGGGATCTGGTAGATGTACAACAAACTGGTTACTGAGGAGGTCATCACTAGAGTAAGTCCTAGATTAACAAAAACGTTGGAATTTATTCTATGACTTCAACAACCCGCGCTATTAGCATTAAGTTATGAGTTTGAGGCAGGTATGTGTGATGCTCTTTCAATAGCGGGCCCCATAAAAACTCTTTCTCTTGACCTACCTTCAGTACTGGCACAATATACTTAATCTTGGTAGAGAAATTTACATCACTTTTTTGCTTTTACAAACAGCCAAGTTTTTGAGATGACTATGTTTTTATCCCTAAATATAAAAAAGCACAAAATAAACTTAGAGTTGTAGTATTTCTTTATTAAAAAAATGTGAGGTTCTTTTTTCTCAAAATTTTGGAAGTGATAGTAATCAATGGAACGACATCTACTTAAGAAAAAATTGAAAATTATATTTAGTAGTAATCTAAATTAATCTGCACTAAATTTTCTATTCACAGCTATTTTTTAGATAGGAACATTGTTCTAAATATTTTCATCACTCTCTTAGCGTCTGTATTATTCTCTATGGGACTTCTTTTATTGATCGTCATGGTCCATTTGTGTGTCCTGATTGATTACACTAAAGTTCTCCTGAATGTAAATTGAAATTTTCATCAGAATCAGTGGCAGCCTGAGCCCATTTTATTTGGTTGATCATCTGTAAGCAAATAAAATTTTGGTAGAGCCAGTTTTTGATCAGTTAAAAAAACTTCTCTTGAAACTTTGTTGACCATTTTCTAAAGAAATTTTTTAAAATATATCTGCCAATGTTTAGATTGCTCATATCATCATCATTTTTGTGACACTCATTTGATTTCTGTGTATTGACATAATTAGGGTATAAGGGGATCTAAGGCTTGATTAATCCTTTAAATAATCTTCCCTTTACGAGAATTAACAAATATAGTATTTAAAAAGTATTTTTGAACCCTCTTCAAGATGTGACTTTGTGAAGCGCAAAAGGTGTCATAAACGTATTTGATTATAGAAACCCTAGTAGTTTTGTCTCAGATGGTAATCAAACCCTCTGCATGTAAAAATTACTGCAGGACCTTACCACATAGATTGCAAATTGGCATGTGGTCTTCCTATACATGATAAAACAGGCTTAATATCTTCCTCTGAACTCTGGTATTTTTGTCTATTTTGACTGCACTTCTGATGTGAAATTGTTCATTCTCAATATTTTTTCCAGATCCAGTCTGACTTCTGACCTGCTTTCAACTAAGGTTTGCTAGTAAAATTCTATAGGTATGTTCTTATAATCAATATCAATTATTGGGCCTATAGATAGAGTAGGGCGTCATCTCACCCATACAAAGCCTTAAATGTGGGCATCTTTATCACAATATGATAACTAATGTAGTATAGGTAAAGAGGAGTTGTGGAACGTTTTTCATATTAAAACGTGGTTAATGACTACTTTTTCAGTATCCTGGCTAAGTTTCTTTTGACTCGTTATACACTCCTGTAAGTAGGGTAGCTATTGCATTTTAATCTGACCACCCATATAAACAAAGTTATTCTTTAATGAATCTTTTAAATTATTTAATATGTAGCCAGAGTCTACTAATTAACATAACTCACCGCTTCTCTGTTGTCATTTTGTAGTAATAGTTTAATATTTGTTACCTCGCCTAAGAGCCTTTAATTTATTGTATTTTGAAACATGAAAATCCTTGATCTACTTGGTGCAGCTCTAAAATCACTAATACATCAATCAATTTGACTCCTCAGCCAATGATTTTTGTATACTATATTATATTGTCAACTACTTTGCCCCTGAACCAATATAAACTCATTATTAATTTTTTTTTGTTCTCCTTGTCCATTCTCCATTGTCTAATCTTCAAAGCTTATTGCTACTACTGTGAAGATTGGCTTGAGTCCAAAGTCTTAGATCCCTTTCTGTTCCAAACAATACTCAATTGACCCAAATTTCATCAGTGCTATTTGTCTAATATTTTACACTAATGAGAAATTAAGGAGCCAAGTAGAAATTAGAAAGGGTTTGTTTTTGAAGTATTGTTTGTACTGTAGCTCCCACAATAGTACCATGACTAAGATTATGAACTGCGAACATCTTTTTTAAGCAATTTTGTAAAAAGTAACTGTTTTTTTTCACCACCATTTATACCGCATCATTTTTCCATTTATGTCCGCAGATCCACCATCTGCTGCCCCAGTGTGGGGCAGCGGTGCTCCACCTGCTAGCATTTTCTGCTCATCAGGAAAATGCATGTTGATGGGCCCATCCAGTCCTCCTAATACAACCAGCCTTTTGTCACTCCAAGGGCTTAGCACTGAACCTCGCATGAGTCCACCCAACCTCCCACCCCCTAGCCCTACCTCAATCCAATATCCACTTTTTTCTCCGCATCAGATATGGATGTCTCTCCCCATATGCTGAAAAGCAGTTATTGAGCTGGTAATGGCCACCTTTGCTCCAGTGGGTTTTATTGACTTCCGCCCTTATAAGGGCTATATTGATATTGACTTCCCCACAGAAGAAGACATGGCCACTACAGTGACAACACTCTTAATTTACAAATATTCACCCAGTACCACCACACGAACTTGTCTCCCCAATGATACCACACTCATGGTGACCTTTATAAGCCTTCCCTCCCATTTTTATTTATTTGAGGCAAGCTGACCAGGGGATGGACATTACCAAAAATAGAGAAAGTATTGACATGAAACCTGAGCAGGGTCAACTCTATCGTAGAAAGTTTTTTTTCACCTTCAGATCGGGACTTGTATTTTTCTGGTTATGTCATGGGTAAGGTTTTCATGTTATTATACCTACTAACCGCCATTAGCTTCCTTCAGCTGGCACCCTGATTGATGTTCAAAGGGCGGGAATCAAACCCACAACCTTCAGGTTGGTAGCTGTATGCCCTACCAACTCGCCTTCCACCCCCTTCCCTCCCATTTTCCTATTCAAACTCTATATGAGGAGTTGATGTCAGAACTGTCCACTTATGTACAAACCCCATCCTCAGATTCCTTGTCCCAATTGGTGCTGAGTGCCTAGCAGCACCTTGGGCAATGGCCACTATTACCCCCCCCACCAGCTAAACTTGGCCCAGTACATCCCACCGCATGCCTATATCCCATCTGCACCTGATAATTTTTTTGGGCTCACACTGACAACGGTCGCACAATTTGCCCCCTATGCCATGAATTGGACCATATGAAGAAATAATGTCATTACAATTCAAACCACATGTATACTGCCAAATCTTCCCAGGAGGCCACACCAACAGCGTTTGAGTGGGGATTTTGGCTGCCCTCACCCTCCCAGGTAGAGCGCTCAATGAACCAGTAGCAAAATCTAGCAACTTAAATCACAGCTGGCCAATTTCTACCCATGCCAACCAATTTAGGAGCATCTTTGAGCCCATATTCAGTCCAAAAATTTTCCTACCCCAATTCTTATAAAACCATACTCACCTATCACTGAATCAATCCAAGTCAACCAAAATCCCTGGGACAAATTAGATGAAGTGATCATATCTGGTGAATTTTCTCACCTCCGGCTAAACCAATTGATTTTTACCTTTTATGAATTCAGACTTTGATACCCCACCCACTCTAACAGTATGTCCTCAAACCCAATGCTATCCCATATCAAAGCAACCACCAGCTTGCCGAGGCTGTGGTGGCCTCACCCAAAAATTTCCATCTTCACAAAGACGTGGAAAATCCATCGCTGAATTAAAAAAAGGGCTGCATCCCCTTGACGCCCTCTAATTTTCCTCCTATTGTATAAGAGGATATCCAACGCATCCATGAAACTGCCACCACTGCTGTCAAACGTGTCGTTTATCTTGAAGATATTCCTCCATCCACACGTTTCACCAGAGCAAACATTGCAAAATTAGCAAAACTTCTTGACGCCCACATCCAAGCTGAACACCATATTGCTGAACTCTTAGAGGCCTTCACCCAGGCCCAAATTATCAAACACAATGGCTATCTACTTCAAATTGACCCTCATCTTGCAGATGCCCCAACCCCCTTCCTATCAACATTGAACTTGCCTCTTCAATGCCAAACCCAATGACGATGATGATCCGCCTGATCCCCCCTCCCCTTCCGCCATGGTGGGATAAGTGGCTCACCGCTGTGCCATCAGTAGGTTGTTTTTTAGTTGCCTTTGTGTTCCCTGATGCTCAGATTGGGCAGTTGGTTCATGTTTTTTGTTGTTTAGTTTTGGAGTTTCTGTTTTGGTATTGTCCATCCCTTGGTCAGCTTGCCTCAGATAAATAAAAAGATTATAAACTGCGAGCCTCTAGAGCACTATTAGTAACAAGACCTTTGGTGTGCTTTTAGTTTCTCTCTATAAAAGCCTTTCTAATAATAAGGTTTATCTGTTTTTCCAAAATAAGGATCCTTAAACAGTAGCTTGCTTTCGAGTGTGAACTGACTTGTCCCTGATAACTAAGGCCAAAGTAACTTTTTTAGCATTTGGTGCTCTCTATGGAGGATAATTTTCAAAACCCTGAACACCACTGTTAGCAAAAGGATCAGCAGAGCATTATTGCCATGATTATCTAGAGTGTCTTACAACTTCTAAAGAGACAAACCCAAGGACCAGCATTCTTTAAATTTATTTGTAAAATTAGTGATGAATTAAATGGCCAAATTGGAAAAATTGTATATCTGTTAAAATCAAGTTCGTCATTTCTTTAATACTAAATAAAATAAATGACAGATAACTCCACTTTGTGGGAATTGATCAAGCAACAGTAAAGTTGTCTAATTTATATGGATCATAACAGGGCAATCAACTCTCTGTATATCTTAATTCATTTACAAGGACAAAAGATAAGAATTTATAAAATTAACCTCTAAACTGCAAATCAGAAACTTGAGCAGGTTAGCAAAAGTTTAAGGGGAAACGCGCCATTTTTCAAGTATAGTAAAACCATCAGGAGTTTTATAGTTCACTGTGTTTTAACATGATATCACTTTTGTTTGTGTTTAATTCTAAAGATGACGAGCCGCCAGTTATACATTTATTGTCTACAATAGTTACTTCATTTATAACTTCCGGTATCTCTGGGCTCAATAATAATATGCCAATTTCTTTGTGGCATTAACCTTTTTCCACCACCTTTTACTGCCAACTTCAGATCACTCTGAAGCTCTCTGATCATGCTAGGTAAGCAAACTTTATCAGGCTGCTTGGCGGCCCAGAGTTAATCTCCACTCTTTATTAAGACATCTCAGAGGTTTGATTAGAATCATTGTAGTCTTTCTGGTTTTTTAAAATTAAAAGTCATTATGATGTTATTTATGTTGGATTTTTAGTTGAGGAGATGTTCACTAGTGTTTCTCCCCCTAAAATCCAACAAATTCTGGGGAATGAAACCATTAAACTTAATAAAATAAAAAAACAAAGAAAACTATAAAGTTGGTGTTTTTTATATATTCATTAGGCCTCGTGGGAGGTAAGAAACAAACCCCCTACTAAGTAGATACTTAGTATTTAAGTTGCGAGGCTCAAAGTTTGGATGGCTTAGTCATGTCCAAATTAGGAAATATGGTGATTCAACCTATCAGATCTCGGAAAGATCGCCTTAATTTGATGAACCATCTAATTGGGATGTTGATTTTGGTAGGACATGACTATGAGGTAATGATTTAATCAATTCCATCCAATCAGTAGGCATAAAAATATTTTTACCTTTCAACACCCCTTCCAACCCTATAAAAGGGGCCAGCATCTGTGAGGTAGGTTGCACTAGAATAATATTGTCCTGGAGAGGAGCCTCTGATGAGCTCTTCTGAATCTGCTGCATAGTTGGTGCAATTATCTGACTTTGGGGTATTAGGCCAAGAGTTATTACATATATTATTGCCCCTCTAAAAGGATTCCACCGAGAATTGGACAGCATCTTATGGCAATATGATCTGAATTATGAGCCAAACACTCTTATTACAATATCAGACTTGTAATTGTCTACCAATATCAATTAAATTACCCAGGCTTATTTTAGAATGTCTACATACACAGCTTTATTGACATATAAAAAATAAGCATAAAGAGTAATTTTAAAAATGCTAATCAGGTAACCATACTTATTCCCTGGATCTTAAAAGGCAAGAACTGGTAATGATAAAATTACGTTATGTCATACTTATATACTGCAACGCCAAAGAACTTATAGTAAAGGAGTTTGGCGGAGCAGAATGAGTGACACAAAACTGCTTTTCTTAAAGGTCTCCTTTAGTAAGGATGAGTCTTTCACAACTTCTAATAAGCAGTTTTACCATGAGTATCAGGCTTTGTATGAGACTAAGGTGTTAAAGAACTCTAACGCCAAGATTGCCCTATGTCACGCCTGTGATCCAAATAAGGAGGTATACTAGTTATTGTTTTGGATGCTTAATAAAAAACGTAATATTACCAAATAGGTTATAATTCACGGAGAGCTGTAACTTTTGAGGCGCTTAAACAAAATTCTTAAGTGCCTTGAAGCTTCTTCATTATATCCAATTCTCTGATTAAAGATTTGAGTGGCATTATTAGACATGATAAGTAAATTGGATGAGAGTTAGATCGCCTGTTAAGAATGAAACCTAAAGGGGCATTATGCAATTAACTGCCCTGGTATTGTTGCTAAACCCATCATTTATGTGTTAGACCAAGATACTGACTAATACAAAAAGATGAGGCGGAATAGAAAAGGGTATACTAATTCTGTTAACCCTAGTATAGACTTAAGAATCATCTAATTTGACATTCTTTCAAATACAACTGAATGGCAAAAAATTCAGAGAAGTTTAACGCCGGAAGTTTCTTCACTAATCACTGAGTAAGTGGTATTTGAAACCGCTGTCACAGGCTAAATCAATATCAAGTTATTAAACCAAAAGAGAAGCCTTATGTTCAATAACTATAACACCAAAAGTTTCTGTTAACATCTAGAGATGCCCCAAGTTAGACAGGGTCCATTTGGTCCTACCTATTAAGGAATTGAGAATTAAAGTCTTCTTTTTATGCAAAGATTTACAACTTTATTAAGCAATATGGACTTTGGACTTTCTTTTAATCAATGCATCTGAGGTTTATTATGAGTGTACACTCATTGGTATAACAGTAGATACTTTCTTTCTGCTTGGCATCAATTTCAAAAAGTTTATAAAAGGGAATAGTAAAATTACTAAACCAAATTTCCCATTAACTAGTCACCCCTTGATGTCCTTAGAACCTCCACCAACTGCTCCAGTGTGGGGCAGCAAAGAAACTTTCCTAATAACTTCTGCCCTTCCAGAAACCTTTTAGACTAGTTCAACTAGTTTTACGAATACAAACCACCCATTATGTCCCTCCAAAGGGCTTAATACTCTACCTTGCGTACACCCGCTGAATCTGCCCCAACCTCTTACCATCCCTCATTTAAATATCGGTTTTTGCCTCCATATTAACTGTGGACAGTTGTTCCCATAAATTAACAAGACAATAATTGATCTTTCCATTTGTGCTTTCACACCGATGGGCTTTATCAACTTCTAAGCTTTTATGAACTATTTTTTGCTGGGTTTCCGTCTGAGGAGGATGATATCGTGGGAATTAAAACCAAATTTATATACAAAATAGACTCCTATCCCCACAACTTGTACTTTCCTTCTCACTGACACCATCATGGTGGTAAGTTTTTCCAACCTTCAATCTCCCTTCCCACCACAAGCGTTGTTTGAGGAGTGATATCAGGACTCTCAGCCTATGGTTTAAGCCCAATCCTACGCTTCACAGTCCTTAGATGTGACAAGCGCTTAGCGGCTCCATATTCTATTGCTATAAATCACCCTTTTTTCATTCAGATATCCTAAAAAAGCTCCCCGTGGTCTCACGTTGCATCTGCACCCAACCATTTCTTCTAGCACGCATTAAATAGACACCAAATTTTCTTTCTTTTGCGTTAGACCATTTCAAAACATGTCGTCATACTTCCACAAATACCTTCAATTTGATTCTGATGCTAAAACCCTTCTGGTGGAATAAATCTGGGGTACCTTGCTGCCAGTACCTTCACACAAATTCAGTCATCAGGCCAGTGCCATGAAATTGCTCCTCCAGCATCCCCTAACCAACCTCAACCATCAGTTCACCCTCCAGCCAATTAGGCTCAGAATTAATTCCTGTTTGCTCCTACTATCCCTCCCATTTTCCCGCCAAATCTTAATCATATGGATACCCTAATACAATTCAACCAAAACCTATGGGCCTTATTAAACAAGGTCTTATATAGGGGATCCCATTGAACTGACAAATTTATCATCAAACAATTTTCAAATTCTAACTTTGATGTCAAATTTCCTTCTTGCTTTTTTACCCTCAAATAAATGCTGTAACGGTTCAATCCTTATATCAGCTCACTATTGTAAGAAAGCCTCACCTAAATTTTGTCCTCTCCACAAAGCTTCATCTAAGTCATTGCTTTGCTTGTGAAGGGTCACCATCAAGATGTCCCAGCTAGCTTTACTGCTTAAATAAGCGTGCCCTCATCTAAATTCACAAACTGGCCAATGATTTAATACTGAATTTCATGGCAGAAGCAAGAACCCTAAAACAAAGTCACCTTTACCAATATTGCCAGCTTCTTCAAGAGCCATTAAGTCCATATTAAGCAAAGCATGATCATGCCACTATTTTGATGCCCATGAAAAGACAAGCACGGTATATACCCTGATCCTGATATAGGAGATATGGAACCAAATCCATTGGATGCCAACACACTTGCTTTCTGCCTTGACCCATGCCTTGCTTTATATGAAAATGGTACCAAAGATGTACCCCCTGATCCCCCCTCCCCCTCCGCCATGATTGGCTAACAGTTCAACATTACCAAAATAAGTTTTTTTGTTTGAACTCAGTGTTATATGCTTTCTTGAGAATTTTGCACGTTTTTTCTTTAACTTTTTGTAATGTACATCCCAGGTTGGCTTACCTTAAATAAAAAATGATATTACAGGAAATAAGCATAATATTAAGAGTTAGTGTGAATAACGAGTATAAATTAATTTATATTCCACCAAATTGGTATGAGACTCTAGACTTGCGCCTGATAAATTATTGTAAATAGTATGGAATTGCAGGAACCACATGTTCTACTTTTTAAGGAGCTTACAGTGCATTGCCACTGCAATTTGGCTCAATGGTGATATCATCTCCAGTTATCATTTTACCTATTCACAATTGTGATTTTCTTATCAGTACCTCCTTTTATAAAGTTTTTTAGTATCAAGGCTGATTTTAAAATATTACATTGAAAATATTGGCCAGATGCTTAAAATCTATAATAATTAAAAGGACAATGGCCAGCGCCCCAAAATCAGGCGTTTGGCATCTCACATATGAAAATGGCATAGCGATTATTTGGTACAATAAGATCTATAAGTATATTAAGCAATTATGCAACCAAATACTAAATAAAAGGCATTCTACTAAGAGCTTATTGTAATATGACCGTCCTAGCAGGCCTCCAAATAATAGTAGGTGTAATATTAATTTGAAAATTTCTCAAGGATTATATGGCAATGTATATGTGCTGTTTTGTTGATCTGACGTGGAGTTGGCACCCACTCCTGAGCTTATCCTTACTGACCATGGCAAAATCTAAGTTTTAATAGCTGATTTTTTATTCCATTTCCATATTGATCAAATGAAATCAAATTTTTTGCTTTTATTCAAGTTTAATAGTAAATAAATTGTAAAGAATTTATGATTTTGTAAATTGAACAATCTTAGGGTTTGATACTATGGTATGCCAATCTGTTTGTTCACTAAACTCTTGCAAAAATCTCACTAGTTGTACTGAGGATCAAAAGATAAAAAAATTAGCATTATATGAGAAGTATAAAGTATCTTTTACCTGAGACAAACTCATCTTGATGTGAATAAAAAGTGCTACACCTTATTTTTACTGGGAATCACTGCATAAATTCCTCTTTCTATAAGGTGATAAAAATTAATGATAAAGTTGTTAATTTGGGAGTTATAACATCTAGTTCAACTGGTGATGTTAGTTCACTCAAAAATTTATAGGCCTCCACCAGTTTTGATCATCAGGAATAAGATTTCTAGATTGCGTGGTTATCAATATATAAAGATAAATACAATAAAAAGTTATTCAACCCTTATCATATATTGATAATATGCTAGACTACTAGGGCAGCGCACTATACTTTTTATTCATGGATTTAATTTTTGGCTATTGTAAGATTGATCTGCAATAAACTGAACAGGTGAAGTGCGAAATAAAACTTTCAGAGCCTTTAACAACCCATTAGAACGCCACAAGGGCTTTGCAACGCCCCGCAACTTTTCAGTGGGCTATAGACAGTATGCTAGGCGATTTATAGATCTCCTGTGCTTTAATTAATTAAGTCAATGTAAAGGTTTTTTCCAAAACATCTAAAAAATCATTAGCAACACATAAAAGAAGTTCTCAGCCATCTTGGTAGATCTGAGCTTAAAATTAAGCTGCGGTAGTGTAACTTGTTTGAAACAACTAGAATATCCAGAGTTTGTTATATAAACATGGCTTACAGCCCCATAAAGCAAGATATAGACATTAATAAAATGATGCAACAACCAGCAAGTGTTATAACTAAGTTTTAATTGGAAAATTTTGCCACTATAAATATTTTGTAAAGAATTTAATGAGTCAAGTAAGCCCTTCTTTAACTTTCAAAAAAAGGTAAAATTTGAGTAAAATAAAATAGCTAGTTGGCCCTTGACAAGTTGTGGCTTTGCCTCACCAAAGCTTTAATACTTAAATACCCAAAACTTTGAGTAACTGTTTATTATTCAAATAGATGTATCCCTCATTACTATTGAGGAAGTGTTATCACAAGTTGACGGAGAATTGAGCAGCAAGTGGATTACTGTAGCCAAAAGTTGGACGTGCATAAATAAAATACATGATAATGTAGAAGGGACGCATGTCTGTCATCTACACATGTAAATACTTCAGGTATATGTCCACAGAGTGAAATTCACATTAGTGACTAACCACACTGAAATGCGCTGGTTTCAAAAACCTGAGGTATCCTGAAGGGCTGTTGGCCAATATGCTTTGAAATTACAAACCTATAAAACTGAAAGCCAGCAATAGCACATCGGTAAATAATAGAACATGGACTGTCTCTCTTTGTTTCCCACCATGGAAAAAAGCAACATATATGGTCAATTAATAATATGAAAATGTTAGCTCATCAATATGGTCTTGAACTTGAAGAGGGTACCGCACATTGGAAAATTCTAGGAGTAGCCATTGCTAAAAATAAATATTATACAAGGTAAATGCCAATTAACAACTTTTATTTTCCAGGAACACAAACTAAAAACTTCAAAATTGCACCCATAAGGCTACAGGTCACAAATGGCATGAGAGAACGCTTGACCATCAAAAACTAAACTTTGTTTGGGCTTCATTACATATTATTATCCATAGGACTCTTACTGTTGTAAGGAATGTAAAGCTTAAGTCCCTTACTGGAAGACCATATCTTATCAAATTGTTAGACCCAGTTTTGCTTTACACACCATTTCAATTGATTCTGTGGGCAATACAAGTATAAAATTGTGGCCATTGATCACAATATAGGTAGGTAGAGATTAAGGCAGTCAAAAACATGGACTTAATAACACCAGCTAAGTCTTTTTTAGAAGATATAGTCTATCGGCATGACTCCCACGGTTTATTCTAATCAATATGTGGCTAAATTTACATCTTAATTCATCCATAAACTTAATGCTTTTATAAGTATGTGAGGAATTATGCATAATTTGAAATTTTAACTCCTCTGTCTTTTAGGTTAAAAACAATCTAAAGAATTGACTACTACCACTGTACGGGCACAAACTCAATATAAACAACCAGATATTATTATTTCAAAAAGGTTGTAAGATCCTCAAGAATAGCTAAAGTTCAAATCTGATATAAATTTTGTTTATGAAGCGCATGGCTATTTTCCCCATTTTTTGTACCTAATTCTACCTAAATTTTTATCAATGAAAAGATAAATTGGTATACGTTATTTTCTGCAAATAGTTTTTGGGTGTCACTATCATATAGCGTAATTAAAGGATATACATCAATTAAGAATAATTTCCCTTAAATTGTATATTTATCTATATAAAATTTTTACATGAATCTTTTTGAAAGTCTGACATTTTACTGGACGTCTAGCATACAACCCCCTCCTGATTATTTTTGGTGCACACTTCCAGGTCTCCCTGAGTGCACATTGAACCTCAACAACCATGGAAGTGGACTACTCCACCCATTTTAGTAACCCAAAATTACTATGCAAGGGTTGATATACCAAACCTTGCTATTGAGCGGCGTCAACTTTAATTAAAAGAGATTCTTCTCATCTAATAAAGCCAGGAAGTTAACACTAACTAATGCCTTTAAAACGGCCTACATGTCACTCATTAGTGGGTTAACTTTGTCACTAAGATTTAAATTGCATTGCGCCAATAGATAGATAAAATTTAACCAAATAAATTCTCCTTAGAATAATTACTTCCAGGATGAAGGTGTACCACCCACAACCATCCATGTATTAACCTCTCTAATTCCGCTAAATTATTTATTTAAGACCTCCTTTAATATAATTGTTTTAGGAGAAGAACATGTCTTTTACTTTTATATTGATTTGAGAGTGAAAATGAAACGTCTACCAAAAAAACTTAAGAAGATTCTTAACTGCTTTATCCAAGTGGCCCTTTATATCATGGTCCCACTATTATTAGCTTGTCACACTTAGGACAGCACTAAGACTGCTCTACTCAGAGAATTTGGTAGTTTATTAATCTTGGCAACTTATAAACAGACATAGATGGGGATTAGCCTCTTTTTAAGGGCATCTAATAATGAGTTTGCTTAAAGATTCTACTTTGATGCCCAAACTTTAGTTGTAGGAAATAAACTCGCCTTGGACAATAAAATTATAGCTTCTTTATCTGCGTTCAGAGCCTTTCCCAATATACAATTATAACTGTAGGCGGTGAGTACAATATTACCTTGTTACTTCAACTTAAGGAGCTTTTTTTAGTATTTCCACAAATCTTAAGACTACTAAACCTTCTGAACATTCACCTTAAGCTCATTTATCAGTCCTAGCAGCAACTCCTCCCAAATATATTTTTCAGAGAAAGTGAATGCATCTACTGCAAACATACCTACCACACTACTGATCGCTGCTACCATTGTCCTTGGAATAAAAAAGAAAAACATTGGTCAGCTTAGGGCAAGAGGCGCTTTCTTCTAACGAATCCCAAGTGTCTTTAACAATCAGTTCTATACCTTATACTTCCAGTCGCTTTTAATTATCTGCCACTTCAGGAGCTAAAGTACTAACTGCAATTCAAGAAAAAAAGAATAAGTCTTTCTAATTACTATATCAGACTACTCAAAGAAAATTATCACAGTCAGCGTCACTAGTAATACCCATGACTTAACTAGTTTAAACTTTTAAGCATTTAAAAACCCCAACTTTAGCCTAGCTATAAACCCAAACTAGCCTCGCTTAAAATACGTCTGACCGCCTTCTAAAATTAATAAAAATTTGACTTCCGTTGTACAAGTTAACGGTGTTAGCCCACAAAATTAATGTTCTTCACATAGTAGACACCAGACCTCTATTTAGCGTAATATCCTCCTGACTTATGTAAAGTTCAAAATGGCTCCTATATAAATAACAAAGTATGAATAAAGAAAAGTGGAAGATCAGCCCGCCAAAGCTATTGGACAATACTCAGTTTTCCTTTTAGACTTAGGAAGCTTCTGATCACTGATATAGCTATAAGATTTGAAAACATTAATCAAAGATAATCACCAGAGTCTAGATGAAGCAAGAATCTAACTGTATAATCAATCACAAGGAACACTATCTCTACCATTTTGGGATATTGAGTACCAATAGTAAATGATCTCCTGTCCAAAAATAAGGGGACCACAAAGAAGTGCACCTGCATTATTGAAGATCCTAATTCATCTATTGATTTAAATACCAAAATTTGGGGCTAAACTAAGCTGCCCCCAACTCAGTAGATGCTGAGGTTAAAACCTCTTTATGCCCCCATCTTTCTATGAACCTCCAAATATTTAAGTCATGATGGACTCCCAAAGATAGGAATCACATTCAACACAATAATTTTTAAAAGTATATGAACATCCCATCCTACTATTAAGGAAGCTTTGACCTGCCCCGGGATCTTGGACCCTGATTATAAAATTATAACTCCCTTCTATTAGTTTAAACAAACAGGCTCTTTAAGTCCCTGAACTGTGGTCATTTCCTGAGTCAAACCCTGTCCTATTAAACATATTTATGGATATAGACATTACCAGCACTCTACAAGGTTTAGAAATGTCCAGCCAACCACAATTTCCCTAGTTAAAAGGAAAAGTGGGGACACCCTTACACCCAAAGAATGCCACGATGTTGAAGCCCTAATAGAAGAATAGTAGATTTGTTTTATAAAGAACCTTTCAACTATGAAAAGATGTCTGGAGTAATTTACCAAATGGAAGCCAAAGACCATCCTCCATTTAAAGCTTAAGTTAATAAAAACATTAACTGAAGGAGACCTAAGTTACTATTTAATTTTAAACTACTAATAGATGCTGGGCTACTTGTACCAAATAAAAGCCATAGGCTTCCCCTCTGCTACAATCTGCAAAAGCGATGCAGGTAATCAAGCTGTCACGGAAAATCATCCCTAAAAATTCCATCATCCAAAAGGATAGTTTCCCCTACCTCATATAGATGATTCTTTAAATATAATGTCAGGATCAAAATAATTTTTGGTGATTGATCTCGCCAGCAGTTATTGGCAGAATGACCTTTCCCTTGAGGATTATGAAAATATGTCATCATCTTTAGTAAAGAATTCCATGAACCTACATGGATGCCGCAGGGGCTATGCAGCGCCCCTGATACTTTTATAAAGAGAATGATAATAATAAGGGACTTAAAACGATTCTGCATGTTAGTCTATCCAAATGACAAAAATTCTTGAGAACTTTACTGCCCATATAGCTCAACTCAGTGAAATCTTCCAGCAGCTACAAATCTCACTAAATTATTATCCCCCAAATGTTTCTTCTTTTAAATCTAAATGTCTTTTCTGGAACACAAGGTAAGTCAATGAGTGATGCTTAAATGGATGACAAAGTTCTGGTTATCTCCAAAATGTTGCCGCCTAAGTCCCTTTAAAATGTGCATGTTTTTCTAGGAATGTGCAGATATTATTGAAAATTCTTTCCTCATTTTTCAGATACATTCAAGCTGTTAGTTTATTTGTTAAAAAGATCCTTTTCAGTGGGAGGAAGAGAATCAACATTTCGATGTTCTTTACACATAGATTTAGACACTCTTTTGTTCAGATACAACCAACTTTGACTAACTCTTTTTGCTTTTTTTGATGCTAGTGATATCGCTATAGGAGCTATTTTATCCTATAATAAAGAAAATCTAGGGGATCATCCCATTTCATATTACGGATATCTTTTATCTAAGGTTGAATCAACTATATTGTAACAGAACAATATGCCTGGCTGTTTTTATGAGATCAAACATTCCTTACCCTGATTATATGGGGTCACTTCACTAAAATATATTGAGCATGCCTTGTTTCAATGGCCTTAACAAATGAAGGATACTTAAGGGCGTTTATCAAGATGTTCTTAAAAAAGCTCCAAATTACGATTTCTCTATCATCCATAGCCCAAGCTAATCAAAACTTAAGTTGTTAGTTCAGATTCTCTATTCATATTATAACTGAACCCAAACAATTCTGACTCTATAGGACCCTAAGCAAACCTCATTGTGGAAAAACGAGTACTTCATAATCTATAAGGATTTAGAGAAAAGATTGTCAAACATTCAAATCTGGGATGGCTTCCTCTATAAGTCAGTCAACCCTATGGCTACCATATATCCCTATGAACAAATGGATGTTTAGCTTTTCTTTCCCATACTATCACTTTTAGTAACATGATTTTATGCAATTTCTCCGAGATTGACAATCAACCAAGAATATGAGCAAATTTTTCTGCAACAACACCAGTTGGGCGAAAGTGGCCAGCATGAAAGGCCCAAAGCCCTCCTAACCTGCCAGGGAAAAATGCCCTGGTGGAATGTTGACACACCCTCCCACCAAAAAGGGTGAGTATAGCGCCACACCCAGAGTTTTGCAATTTCTGCAAAAAATGGGTGCATATACCAAAATAGAACACTCCCAACCCCTGTTCTCCCTTAAGCATGGCCTTAGAATTATGGTCAGCGATACTTCCCTTGAATTGTGGGAAAAAATGGGGGAGGCCTTCTCCATGAATTTCCCAAACACCATCTCAGTAAATTATAAAAATTTACATAGAGGATGGGTGGACGTCGGGTTCATGTCCATGGAAGAAGTGGTAAAAGCAGCAAAAATCATATTCTCCATAAAGATTAACAATGAAGACTGCACCATCCACATGGTGCGCACATGATGGAATGAGGCAAGTAACCTATTCACCATATTTGATGACTCCCGAGCACCGTGCACCATGATATCCTTGTGGATGAGCTCCGCGGGGGCTTCAAAGGTTATGGCGTAATCAAACAGTTCAAATTTGAGAAATACCCCCTCCTGCCCCACCTGTGTACAGGGAAGGCAATAGCCATTATAGAACCTGATCAGGACGTGGTAGAGGATATCACCCTCATTCCCCGCATGGCGACCATCAACCTCCCCTATGGCAGCATATCTCGCCCCTTCCGCATCACACCAGAACACACCTCACCTATCTGCAAATTCTGCTCAGCTATAGGCCACAAAGACCACGCATGCCCCATCAAGTGCGGGATTGAAGCACCGGAATTTTGTGAGGACAATATGGATGAAACAAGCCCAACTTTTGGCAAAATTAAGGACTCCACTTTAACCTTCTATTGGGAGAAAGAGCTGATGTCACTTTTTTTGAGCCCATTTTGCGCAAAGACTGCTGTCATGCACAGACCACCTGCAAGCAGGCCGCGAGTTCCATCGAGACCCAAACCTGCACCACGATTTCCCCAGAACAGATTCAGGTGGATGCCATGGCAGCGCAGTGGAACAACCAATCAGATCACCCACATATAACCCAATGCAACCAATACAATGAATTTTTTGGAAACAACCAATCAAACACCTCCAACCAAGCAGGAGTAAATCCACCTTGCACCACTGTGGATCCTCCCAGCCAATCACGTTTGATCAGTGATGATATGGAAGACCATTTTAGCCAATCACAATGTGACAACACTCATGCACAAAACCTAATCACCCCAACTCCTAGTTTTTGCCCATCAAACCTACAGGCAAGTGGCGGAAACTTTTTTGCTGATGGGGCACAAGCCAACCCATGCCAGACCCAAACTCCATGGAGTAATCCGAGCCAGAAGAAACTGAACAAAGCCAGTACTAAGAATGTCGACCAACACACTGGAACCAATCTGGCTAATCAGCCCCATACTCGCAGTATGACCCATGATAAGGAACAAGGTGACCTCAGTGGGTCACCCCAGCGTTCCTGATGTGCAGACTACCACAATCACCATAGGGACGCTCAACATCGCGGGAGCCAAGGCCCCATGTCCCAGGCCAAAAAATGTCTTTCCTGCACAATATCCTCATGGACATCTTGGCCGTCCAAGAACCCACTGTCCACTGGGGGGAGGAGGAGCCATGGTCAACCATGCTCCTTCCAGCCAAATCCTTTTGGACGTACCACTGTGGGGTGATAATTTGAATAAATTGTGACCCTCCAGTAAATATCTGAAGCACATCCTCCCACCTGGAGGGATGGCTGCTTCTAGAAGATCTCAAGTGGAATAAAGAAAATCTCGCTGTGGTGTGTGTATGCCCCAAATGATCTGAACGACAGCCAAAAAATTTTCTCCAATATCCTCTCAATCCCTTTCCCCAAGGCAACATTTTTCATGGTAGATTTCAGCTGCTGGCTTAACACCATTACCAACCGCTGGCTCAAATCTAAGGCTATACCCCGCGGCCACACTGAAGTATGCATATTAAAGGCAATGCTGGGCCTATGCGACACCATTCCCAAATAAGCCCCCACCCTGGCCAACACGACAAGGCCCCACCACAACAATAACCAGCTGGTCTTAATGACCCAGATTGACCTGATGCTCGCCCCTATAGACTTCCATCACCGGGTATCAGATTTTACAACAACAATTATCCCTTTCTCCAACCACTGGATGGTCTCAATAGCGTTATCATCCTCAGAAAAATACCAAAAGCCACCAACCTGGCACAGAGTTCACCAGAGCACCATCCATCTTCTAGATCTTAAACTTTGGATTGAGATGGTGCTAACGACACAGCAAGAAAGATGACCACCCAACAGGAACCCTATCATCGAGTGGGAAAAATTCAAGGCTCACGCAACCAAGAAAGCCTGCTACCTGAACTCCAGAAAAATAGCCACAATGTCAGCGACAATCAACAAGGCTATCAGACAGCTTCAGCACTTAGAAAACAACACACCTCACAAGGGATACACCCCCCCATTGGGGCTGCCTGTGGTATCAGCTATCCACACAGATAAACTCTCTCTTTAGAAAACACCAGCATTACACCGAAGTATGCTACAAATCAAGATACATTTTATCCAGAGAAACTCACACGGCCCAATTTTTCCAGCGTTTTAAACCAATTTCAACTTCAGCGACTTGCACATAGGTCTTCCAAGCAGATGACACACTGGCATCCACACCATCTGAAATATTGGCTGAATTACACCGATTTTACACTGACCTGTACATGGCGGATTTTGCATCACCTAGAGAAAAAGAAAATTTTTATCATCCGCTAATATTGACACTATAGCTGGTCAACCAGACCTTGTAGCACCCATCATTAAAGATGAACTATGGGAGGTAATAAGATCAGCCCCGCGCAACAAGTGCCCTGGGCCTGATGGCCTACCATTTTGAATTTTTCAAAAAATAATTTAAATATATCGCACCAATACTACTGGCAACTATGAGTAAAGCCTGGAAGACACATCCTTTCTACCTGGCGGCCAAGATGCATATGTGGTCACACTCTTCAAAAAAGGAGATCAGGCAGACCTAAACAACTGGCGTCCAATCACTCTTACCAATACCGACACCATAATACTAACTAAAATCTTAGCTAAACGTCTGGGTCGCATTGCTCAGACAGCCCTCACCCCCCACCAGTTTGGCTTCATCCCAAATCTCTCAATTTGGGATAAAACCACACAATTGCCAACATCTTCCAAGCTAATCCCACAGGCGCCCTTGCTTTCCTGGACCTAAAGAAAGCATACGACTGAGTGCAATGGGGTTACCTAAAACAGTGTCTAAAGGCTTTCAACCTACCACCCCGCTTTATAAACTGGGCGCTCCTCCTAACGCGCTCAGCCAGGTTTGCAATCAGAGGCCCAGGTTTCCTAAGTGACACCATCACCCCCCAAAGGGGCCTTAAACAAGGTGACCCGCTTAGCCCCCTACTATAAAATTTTACCCTAAACCCTCTCCTCCGCATTGTAAACTCAAAGCTCATTGGAATCAAGTTGTAGGGACAACTACCAACTAAAATGCTCACCTTTGCTGACGACTGCGTTGTTGGAGTCTCAGGCAACAAGGATGCCAGGGCGATAAAGCGCATTATTCACAGTATGAGTCAGTGAGTAACGCCATGCTGAACAAACAGAAAACAGAGGTAATTGTTATGGGCAAATTCAGTTTGAACTGGGCCTCACCCTCCCACCACCACACAAACCAACCAACCACACATCCAACCACACAACAATGATCCAAGCCAGTAAAACCATTGTGTTTACCCTTTGCACACCACCCCGCCACCAACCCAGTCCGTCATCTGGGCATATGGCTCAAAGCTGGTGGATATGCACTTGGCACCATCAAAACTAACATTTTAGATAACATCACAAAAAGGATGACATGTATGCGGAGGAGTAAATCTAGTTTAACCGGAAGAGTTGTGTTAGCCAACTCCCTGATCTTATCAAAGTTATGGTTTGCTGCCCACGCGGTTCCCTTCTCCGTTAACTTTACCAACGCAGTCTACAAGCTCCTGAAGAACTGGATATGGTCTGGTTACCGCGCACCTGTCAGGATGGAGACCATGTATGGCCCACAGAAGAAATGCGGGATGGGCTGCTCAACTTCATGGAAAGAGCAACGCAAATCCTCAGCTCATGGGTAGCTCTCACAACGTCACCCAACCCACCATCCCCCCACTGGGCTAAGGCAGCCCAAACCAACTTCGCAAGGTCACTACATCTAAGGTCCCCTTCCAACCCTGAAACTCTGATGAAATACCTTGCAACACATCCAACTGCCACTGGACCGCACAACACCAACTGGTATTTCAAATGCATCCTGTACAACCTAAGACAAGGGGATTAGAGCTTCTCCTATGCATAGCAATCCAAAGACATTCACCCTCAAACTGGTTATGTGCAACTCTACAGGGGACAAACGGTGTCTGAGCCTGCCCCACTACCACCCTTTCCTCTTTCCTGGATTGAATACCTAGACCACCAAGACGTCCTATATGACTTGCGCACCCAAAAGCAGGTGTGGGACCTCGTCACCTGCCCCCTCTTATCCCTACAAGTGTGCTCCACAGTGTGGCGCTACATGCGCCATATGTTTAGAACAGCCAACCGCACTTTCTCAATGTTCATGACATGCGCCATCCGCGGCGGACCCAACACACTAGCACACCGCCTGGAAGAGTGCCCGCCATCCACGCATATCTGGGCCAACGTGATGCACTTGTTTCAAAAATCACCTACAGCTGAATTCCGACTATCCCGCAATATCCTGGCACTCAACTTGGACTCGCCTATCCCCCAGACGCTAAGGGCTCTAATTGTGAGTATTGCAATATGGTCCATTCACACAATTCCCCTCGACGCTTTCAACGGAATCCTCCAAAATTTCAACCAAGCCATCGTCAGGTTCCAAAGCCATTTGGCCGCCCACTTCCAAGCCTGGATATTCAGATCACTCCAACACAAATGGAAGAAACGGATGGGCAACTGGATTCCAATCTGGTTCCTTCGTTATGACATTGAAAACCTCACAGTCTTCATAGGCGGTACACCTTACTAGCCCCTGAGCTGCCATTCCACCTAAGGTCTAGTCATCCACCATCTGTGGCTCCTAGCCACACCCAAGTGTGCCAAGTCGTATTTTTTGAGTTCCTTTGTTTCGCGCTCTCTTCCTTCCTCTGTTTTCCGTTTTCCTCTTCCCTACATATCAGATGTGTCTGTCCCCTGGTCGGCCATCCTTGAATAAATAATGACAAACGGATGTTAATTAGAAAGACATCTGGAGTTGATAATGGAGAAATCCTGAAAAGAAACAATGGCATCAATCCAAGTGCTACTAGGAAGGGATGCTCCCCAAAATCCATAAAGTAATGAAGTCTAGCTTAAAATACAAAAGTCAATCTAGCCTACAACACAGCTTCAACATCAAGTGGTTCCTCTTGAACCCTCTCATATGGTTAGTATTATGTGTGGGCCCTCTACTTGAGCATCCAATAGCCATTGATTCTTCATACTGACTATTGATCATCTAGCAAATGAATTCATGCATATCCCTTTTCATCAGTCTTGGCAAAAGTCTGCTTCTTATTTTTCTGCGGTATAATCACCCAACATGGATATCCTAAAGTAATCCTCTCAGACAATATAAAGAATTTTTGGTTACTAGTGATGCAAAACTAAACCAAATTGATGGGGTCCACTTAGGTGGTTACCCCCTTAATATCCTGAAATCAGTGTAATGGTGGAGAGAGTTAACACTAAATTGACCCTTAACCCTTTATAATGGCCTTGAAAGACCCCTATGCTTTGACCACAATACTTTCCAGCGTTATTTTAGCTACCAAATTACTTACATTTAGGTTATCAAAATTTCCTCTTCCAAGCATTTGTATTTAAGGAATCCCCAATTGTCCTCTAAAGTACAAAATATGTTATAATGCCTCCCACAAAGTCCCTGGATTTAAAATAAAAGTTTTCACTAATAAAGCCATTTTCCTTTCATGCCCTAACTTTGTAAAATTGTCTGTTACCACCCCAGAGAAACAAGTTTAACAATAATATGTCCCCTAACATACTTTCTAGACTAAAAATCTAGGTCACTTTTAACTGTTAGAACTCAAACTGCGGACAAAGATGATTTGAAAAGATCAAGCCTGAATCTCCTCCGCCTACCAATAGTTCATTTTCTGATCCTAATCTATCAGAGGCTTTCACCCTGATTTATTTTACGGAAGGAGAAGATATCTGGATGCAATTAAAACCAAGATGACCAAGAGGATACACTATCAATTCCAGAAAACCACCTTTGTCTCAAAGCAAGACGTCTTATAACGCGCCTCTTCCTGAAGTTCTAGGAGATCAAATTGTTTGTCCAATAAGGAGCATACTGTGCACAGCAAACCCTATCACCCTATAAATGTCCCAAACTTCAAGTAAATATTGTAACATTTTTTATAAAACTTATAAATAAAGCTTTTAATTTAAGGTTTTATTGAGGTTATTTAACAAGACTTTGTCATCCATGTGGTTCTGGCCCCTTGCTGTAATGTTTAAAAGCTAACCACATCTGACTCTGAGCACTTTAAAGCCTGTTCTTTCACCAAGAACTACTATCTACTTTGCTGATTGAGAAGTGTTGCTCCCTGCCAGGTCTTCATGAGTTGTTGTTAAATATTGAGGATGTAAAAAAAGAAAAAAAATAATACAGAACAAAAAACCTCCTATGATATTGGGGCTAGTACATTACCCATTGAATCTGCATTGCTCGCTTTGAAATAGGCGTCTCTATCCCAGATAACTTTGATCTATGGTTGATTGCAGATATGAAGTACCAATTATATACTAAAGAGAATATTGACTAAGAACTGCTAACCTTAGCCAGATTGTACAACAACTTCTTGTTATAAATTTGACCTTAAGGATTTTTTAGTCAAGTCAGAGCATCATATGTTCTTTCCACTATGAGATCTATACTTAGCTTCTAGTTTACCTGCCAACAAAGTTGGAACCAGAAGGATCATTACCTTTACAATTTTATACCATTCCATTTATAACATTATGCAAATTTTGAGGTTACACCACCAAGATGTACTGCGGCAACTTGACCTGATCCAATACCTTCATTCATCTACCTATAATTTTTAAATACCTACATCTTCATTTATCCTGGAGAATCAAAATGCTATTTTTGAAATTAGCGCTTTAGTAACGAAGTGTAGTGTCAGATGACCATAATAGTTGAAGGACTTTCATATACTTGCATAACCAACTCACAACCCAGGTGGACGCGGCCTTAATTGAAGTTACATTCAGGTTTGAAAGACTATTGAGTCACTCTTGGATCATATTTCAAGCCTTAAAGAACAATGAAGACGATGTTTAGCGCGATTTGAGCTAGCCTTACAACAATCCCATCCTAGAGCGTAATGCCCTGCTGTTCCCAAATGGCCCCCTGGCTACCAAGGTTCTTTAGGACCAAAGGGGACCATCTGGGATTCATGGGCCTCAAGGGTATAAAGGACTTGTAGGGCCCCAGGCATAAATATCCCAGGCTTCCAGTGGATATTAACTTTCCCAGACCACCAGGGCTACCTGTGAACGTTGGCCCTCCTGGGCCACCTGAAATGTAAAGATCTCCCGCCATCAAGGGAAAGTTGGGCCTCCTGGCCTCCCTGGGCTCTTTGACTTACCATAACTGAACCCAAAGATGACGCTTCTTGATCATAGTTGTTTATTATACAGGATCAAGTTGCTTAACTAGAATACCAGATTGTAGATATTGATCACAGCTGTGGTGTGGACCTTGAATGCTAACCCCTTGACCCCAATCATACATTTTGCCTTAGCTGACGGGCTCTTGAACATCATTAGTTTCTCCTAACTGTATGGTTTTTAATAAGACTACATTCTTACTGGCACATCTACTTACAGTAAATATGGCCTTTAAGGCTATAAAGTTCTTCATTTATCCAACATGGAAGCCCAGAGGCTAGAATAAAAAATGCTTAAGGAACAACTTACACTAAAGGCCACCACTACCACAGCAATGACTTGTATACGGATCTACAGAATGATGTGAACAATTTGAAAATTCGTATTGATTAGTTGCGATTCAATGAATATAATAATACCAAGATTTGATTTATATCCCTTTTGCACCAACCAGGGTTAGCATTTTATCTAAACAAGTTTCTACTAACTTTGAGCCTTCATTTGAGGAAAAGAAATCCTCAATGAAGAGAATTATCACTTTGTTCCTATAGATCTATGAAAGCGCCATGTAAGTGGCTACTGATCAACAGAAAAAAGTTAAGTATCTACCCACCTGCTAAAATTAAATTGCTCAGAAAATCATGTTACTTCACATGAAGAACAGTCAACCCTAAATCTAAGTTAAGACCGACGTAAAAAAGGAATTTGGAGGCTATTAGACTCTGTCCTCACAGTAACAGGCTTCTATGGATATTTTCATCAAACACGGGGAACCATCAACCAAGCGTGCATTTGATTTTACTATGAAGCTCAGGCCTTGGTTACCGTGATCATATTTTACTAAATGACTCCATTACTGCTGCCGTATCTACCTTGTCATCTCGCCCCAACTTGAAGTTTCATATTGACACCATTTTGAGGCAATTCAAAAAATATCCTGTATTTCAGAGATGCTCTCATCTAAATCACCGCCAGTCTATTCAAGAAAGTTTCCAAGCCCAGCTTCTCTACTAAATAAAGTCCCAGATCAACGCCCTTGAGGAGAAAAGGGATAATACGAAAAACACACAATGCACTCAATGTGGAATAAGATGGCATACAACTGAAGACTGATACAAGAGAATCTCTGATAAAGGGGGAAAGCCAAATAAATATGAAGGAATAAACTCTTCATGATGACAGCCACCTTATACCTCGACCATATAATTCTCAGGCTATTTTTTATGGCAGCCCCTTCTACTAGTAATACCGTTGATATGTTTACCAAAGGTAAAGACAGTGATTTGGATTATTCTTGTTCCATCTGTATCCTACAACAGCTTACTTTTCTCCTACAACTGCGATAAGGGACTCAGTCACCAAGGTTGAAAGTTCCAGTGTAAAACTTTAAAAAATTAAAACATTACTGATACCAAATCTCCATAAATGTTATATCTCTAAAATTTGAAAAATTAAATTACAGTTGCTCCTGATTTCCAACATAATGTTGAGTATGGAACTGCGGGACCCATTGCACTAGGTCACTTGGGGCTTAATCATTCTTTCCAATATATTTTAGTAAGCTTGTTATACACCTCTGCCATGGTTCTTGAGAATCAAAGCTTTGAGTTTATTAGTAAGAATGCATTTTCAAAAAGAACAATAAGCGGATGTCAACCTATCTGAGTCCTATTTAACTATACTTGGGCATCAGGTTCTGCTTATCTTTTAAATGGCCTTCACCAAGAGGGACAATATCAAAAAGATATTTCTTAGGAAAACCAACTGAACTTCATACCAAATTAAATATAATGAAGTTGGACTCGTCTAAAATACCACCTTAGTCTGTTGAATTATTGTTATAAAAATGCCTTTATGCGCACCAAATCAAGCTGTAATCACAGCTCAGGGAAAGTCAAAGTAGATACGCTTTTCTAAGTAAACATTACCCTGTTATATTTTAGAGGTTCGCGGAGTTGATAATCCATCAGTTAATTAGATAGTTTCCTGACCAGGAATCCTAAATATATGGCCTTTACAGAGACCATTTAGGTTTTGTTTGGTAATCTAACTCCAACCTCTCGTGTAATAGGGAAAAATGACCCTATAGCATATGTTTGCCAGTTGTCTGTTGACAAATTACATAGTGTACATAAGTTTGGTACGCTTGGAGCTTTATAAGGTTATCCTATGACAGCCACTATCAAATTTCATATCTTCTTGAGCCTTACCAAGCTCAACTAGAGGCAGCTGAGAGACTCTTAGCTGAATATCTGATATTTTCTTCTAGGCCTTATTATTTTGGAAAAATAATATGAGTGGCTTATCAAGTAGATACTAGAGATGATTTGCCATTATGGACCAAAACTTATCAAAAAACAAATTGGAAGGAGCTTAAGTAACAATCAAATTAAAACAACTTTTTGGATTCCGGCCTATTGAAACCTTTGCAAAGCCCTTGGGCTTCGACTCTGCTGTTAGTGAAAAATAAAGATGGTACCCATCATGTGGTAATGATTATTTTAAACTGAATTCAATAAACTGAAAGGACAACTATCCCTTACCTAAGATTGACGATTCACTTCATATTCTGAATGGGTTGCAGTCCTTTTTTGCTATGGTTCTATCCAGCGGATAATGGAAAAATACCTTTCCTAAGAAGACAAAAAAATTGTCTATCATTGCTAAATTGGGTCTGTTTGAGATGATTTTAATGCTGCAGTGGCTATGCAACGACCCTAATATGTTCCAAAGATCTAAAAACAGCATTTTATGGCCTTACAATGTCCTATATATTAGTGTATCTAAATGATATTACATCTTTTCCCAAACTTTTGTCTCCCATCTCAACCACTTACGTCAAGTATTTGACAAAGTATAATTAACATAAAAGAATTAGTAACCATCAAAATGCACCTTTTACCATCGTAACTTAGAATTTTTGGAGTATAAGGTAGCAAAAAAGGTATCCAATCACTGCCAAATAAAGTGACAGCCATACATAAAAAATCCCCACATGGAGTCTAAAGGACTTTTAGGTCGTTCTGGGGTTGGTGGGCTTATATAGCCAGTTTATCCTCTATTTTGCCAAAATTTGCGAAACTGATGATATACCTATTACAGGAAAACGTGACTTTCAACTGAGAGTTATCACAAGAGTTTCTGATGCCTTAAGACTCGCACCAACCAAATCCCTATGCTAGTACTCACCCAAACTTAAAAGATTTCCTGCTTTTTACTGATGATAGCGATGTGCCATTGGTGCCATTTTAGCACAACACAAAAACAGTTATTAAGACCATCCAATCACGTACTTTAGCAAGACTCTCTGCAAAGCTGAGTAAAACTATAGCATTACCAAGAGCAAATGTTGAGTGGTAAATCTAAATATTAAGCATTTCCATCACTTCAATTATTGGATGCACTTTAATATAATAATCGATAGTGCCCCCCTTCACAAGTTACAACTAGTTGTTGATCCTGACGCCATTTAGACTATTGGGCTTTATGATTAAAATCTATGTTTTATTTACATTGTTATTGACTGGAGCCACACACCAAAATGCTTTCAGTCTCTCATGATTGCTAGTCCTTAAATTTTATCTGCTGAAATGGGCCAATTATATGTTTTTTTTCATTCCAATTTGTGGTCACTAAAACTCCTTAAATCAAAAGTAAGATCAAATGGCGAGTATAATACTCAAATAACCAATGACATGCTCTAAAACTAACAATAAAATTGATCCCTTGTGTCAGGCCTCAGATAAGACTGAGGTCATTAAAGAACATAATATTGCTAAACATGGTGCAGTGCGAAAAAACTCACTAATGGCAATTTATTTATATTACTGGGATGGAATGCTCAACTCAATACAAGATGTTTTAAAAGCCTGTATCACTTGTTGCCTCATGAAAGACCAAGGTTTCAACGCCAAGTATTTTCTCCTTTGGCCCCAAATTGCATAGTAAGCATTGATTTCATAGGTCATCTGCCTACAGGTTCTATGGTCACATATATTTTTAGGCTTTTGATCACCTTACCAGGTGGATTGAAGCTATTTTTTCCCTACAGCCACTGCTTGATCAACTGCCTTATTATGTAATGACAACTCTTCACACAGCATGGTAGTTTAATGGTGCTTCTATATGACAGCAGCTAAATTTCATCTCAGAGGTGATCCAAGAATTAAGTGCCATATTTGACACACGCCAGACTTTCACAGCACCCTAAAACCCTTCCACCAATGGGGCTGTAAAAAGGTCTAATGGCAATTTTATCTCAATTATGAGAAAAAATGCTTCTACTGACCTGCTACAATGGAATCACTATCCCTCTAGTGCTTTACTTTCCTAAAGAGTCAGCTACCATAGGGTAATAAAGATGTTTACTTTTAAGGCACTTTACAGCAGGGAACCCCTCTTAACAACTAGGTTACAACCCTTTCTGACGTCAACAACTCCAAAAACTTCTGAAATCAATCTGCAAGCCTTAATGGATGAGATTATCTGACTGTAGTCTCTGGCCATGTATGCTTTGGTACATACCAAGACTAAGACTATAAGAAAAAGCAATCTATGATGACCATTTTTGCCGGTGTAACAACCAGGGGACTTAGTAATGTTCCATTTCCAGCAACCTGGATGAAGAACCAGCAAGCTTGCGACGCCTTAGTATGGCCCATATAAAATCCTACATAAGCTTGGGTCAGAATATTATATTGTCAATGTTGATAAAGGTACAGTCATAAACTGAGTACATGAGGAATTTCTCAAAACTTTCATAGCTATAACTGGACCTAAAGGGGCATTGTTGGAACTCAAACTGCAGACAAAAATGAGTTACATAAGGTTGATCTTAAATCTCCTCCTCCTATTGATAATTCAAATTATGATTTTAATTTAACAAAGGCACATCCCCTGAATTATCTGACAGAAGTAGAAGAGCTCTAGATGCAATCAAAACTAAGGTGACAAAGAGGCACACTAGTGAACCTAGTAGACTACCATGACTCAAAGGAAAAAGCCTCATCATGCGCCTTTTCCTGAAGTTCAAGGAGATCTTTTTTTTAGTACTAGATGGTCCCAAAGTTCAAGGAGATCTTAATTGTTGGTTTAACAAGAAACGTCCTGTGCGCGAAAACCCTATCACCCTATAGATATTCCAACCTTCAAATATATATATATTTACACTATGATTATAAAAGTTATAGATAAGCTTCTTACTCTAGGCTTTTATTAAAGTTATTTACCAAGCATTGGTCTTACCGGTGGTTTTATCCCTTGCTTTAATGTTTGTAAAGGATAACACGTCTGACTCCAACAGCTTTGAAGCCTGTTCCTTCACTTGAATCGGTATCTAAAGTGCTGATATCACCATTTCCAACCAGGTAGAAGATACAACAAGTTGGGTTTAGATTGGTCAGGACCTTATAAGGTCATTTATAAAAGGTCAAATGATAATTTAATTGTCAAGGTTGCTCAAGGTACTGTGGTGAAACAAGTACATAGTCAAGATTATGACCCTTTACCCACATACGCCAAGAACTAAAAGTTGCATTGTCAGAAATCTGTCCCAATCTGACAATTCAATCATCTCTGACGTTGAAGTTTAACACAATTATAAAAAATGACTACCAGTAGTTTATATTACAAACCCTGACCCAAAAAATCAAATATTATCACTTTGAATAGGTTGTAAGATGCTGAAGGAAACTCTAAAGAGCTAAAAATGATAGAGATATTGTCTAGGAAATGCAAGACTATTCCCCTAAAGGTTTTATACCTGGTTTTCATTGATTATTGCTCCCTGAGTAAAAAAAGTAAGTTTTTTATATATAAAGTTGTTTAACAACTATTATTTAGCATAATTCAAGGATATTCATCAATTAAGGAGTTTTCCTTTGTTTGTTTAATCATTTAACAAAAATCCTTACGCCTAAATCTTCGAAAGGCCGGAACATTTTATTCTTTGGTTGATATAGACCCATCTTGACAGGGTATATGAGTAATATTGTCTACATTCTATCAACTTGAGACCAATGGCGCCATAGAATGAGTAAATAGTACATTGATTGCATTTAAGAACAAATTACTATCAAGCTATCATGCTGAAAAGTTTCTGGCCTTCCGCCATACATCATATGATATCGCCTATCACTTAGCAACTGGGCACTCACTGTTCCAACTACTATAATTAAACATTTCAAACTACGCTTAATTAAAACCATGTGTAAATAAGGAAACATGAGTTTCACTAGAGACCTCAGTAACTTGCGCACATTAATACAGATTCAAATTAAAACATGCTAAATTTTCTGGCTCAAAAATAAAGTATCAGAAGCACAATAATTAATAAAATTGGAACTTACCTACCTTTGCCAGAGTGAAATTAGTCCTATATTACTATAACTATGAATTTGAACAGACTAGCAAATTAAAACATGTGGAAAGGTCCTTTTGAGATCATTAAGACATCCCCTTGATGCTTACAACTTGTAGGATCCCACTACATGAGACTATTTAATTAGGTTCACGCTAGGTTCTTGAAATTATCAGCAGAGCTCTGGCCATGCAGCCATGTCCTATCAATAACTCAATTTAGCACTAGTGGTGCCCATCAATAACTCAATTTAACCCCACTCTTTTTTGTTTTCTGTTTTTAAGTCAAAGAGGGGAAATGATGAAATTTTGTCTAATAAACCATATAAACCAAATTTTCCTTACTTAATCTTATAAATTACTAGTATGTAGACGGTTTTTTGATTAAATTACCCTGTCGCTGCACCAGTGTCAATTTTTTAATATTAGTTTACTATTAATAACCTCGCCGCAGAGCCTACAATTTTTACAGTATAACTAAGTATTAAAATTTTAAACTTCATTGATGCAAACCTTAGATTACTAGTACAGTTTACCTTGTCATGTATCCAAAAAATTGTTTCTTATATTGTTTTATCAACTACCTTGCCATTGCACCAGTATAAGCTTGATTTTAAAGTAACTACTATTTGCCCATTTTTAATGCTTGGTTGTTATATGCTTATTGATATTCATAGTTAAATTTATAAAGCCAAGGTCGTAATATTCCTATCTTTCCTAATTATTAAGTGTTAACCCAAAGTTCCTCAATTCTAATAAGTTATAATATATTTTTTACCAATTAGAACTAAGATTTTTAGTGTAGCATATCTTGAATGGCTTATTTTTGATAGTTCTTGTTTTTACTTTAGCTTACATAAGTATACCAGACCATGACTATACCTATAAAGCCATTGGCCTCTGTCAGTACACATTATATATGATGTTCCTTTTTTGTTTTGATTATAAATTGTTTAAGTATTAAGGTTTTTGTGAGTTTTTAAATCACTACCTATAAACAGTACTTTATATTATAAGTAAATTGACTGTGCCATAGTAATTGACGCCAAAGTACCAGTTTTAACATGAGTATTTTCTTAAAACTTTTGGCATACTCATACCAGAGTTATAATCTTCCACAAAACATATGAGATACATTTAATTTAAAGCCCAAACCAATACTTTGAGGCATCCATGCCTTGTGATTACATAAATATGAAGACAATTCACGATGGCTGTTGAGGTGTAGGATTTAACTGCAATGTCTTTGAATCACTTTTTAAAGTGTTCATGTCAGTTGATAATGATCTGATTGCTATCAAAGTACTTTGTAGGGGTACCATTGTTTCATTTGAAAGATTTCCTGAAAAAAGTAGTATTACTGTTGCAAAGGGAATCTCTTTTTTTGGTGTTGTTGACTGACACAAGGTATAATTTTCTTGAGCGCTTGAATGATATCATCACTCATTGACTGTTAAGAATCTCTTTCATTCAAAAAACTTATGGATCTTTAAAAATCGCTTAATGATATACTTAAATATGAGCCTTCAGAATCACTTGATTCCAATTGCTAAGCTGCAAGAAAATGTACCCATTTGTTTTTGAAAGATTCTTTAAATTCCCATCTATAATGTTAGTATCTAAGGAACATGTATTGAGAACTTGTATATTTTTACTTGTTCACCTTAGTTTACTCAGGTTCCCTAACAATTTCATAGAGCGGTAATTTTTCAAGGCTTATAAGTTAAAGATTATAATCTTAATACCCTGTCAGCGTTGAGATATTTGTGTCCTTATTAATACATAATCTTGTATTAATGTTCTAGTACTAAAAAAATTAATACATAATCTTATATTAATGTTCTTGTAATTGAAATGGAAAACGCATTAAGATTCAATAAAAATCCTTCATTTTTTGTAACTAAAGGAATGATGCATGATAAATGCTGACCTTAAAAATTATTTTTATATACATAATTCAGAAATACTAGATAGGTCCAATCACAGCTTAGCAATCTCCTGATTAAACTATAGATGCAATATGCCCTAGTAAAAGCTTTAAAAATAGAAGATGGGCTAAAGCTGAAATTTTAGGATTGCCCACATACAGCTTCATTATAAAACATTTTTTTATCTGATGGTGTTTGATTTAGAATATAAAAACCAATACTGGATGTAGGAGCTATCAATAATTGAAAACTACTGTTGGTTTATTTCCTCATGGAATGGTAACTAATTTGCTGCGTTTGATTTTTTGGATTTTAGATCAGTTAAGGAGTATCCTCAACAATGTTTATAAGCAATTTAATCATTAGCTTAGCTAAACTATAATTATATCACCCCTTTTGATCAACTGGATTTTGTTGCTTGTTGAAAAAGTTTATTAGCAGTTGACAAGTATTGAAAATGTTTTTTGTCAGCAACTTGCAGGTTATATTGTATGGAAATGTGACCTGCTATTAATGGGCAAAAGGTCCCATACCTAAGTAGATTGATAGCCTCTAAGGTTAATCAACTGTAGTCAGATAAAGGCGTCAGGAGACATACACTCTAAACTTAACCTAGTTTAGATTGTAATCTAGTAGGAAGATGGATACTAACTAGGTGGTTGGATGAGCAGATGCATCATTCATCAATGGTGCAATTCGTGAAGTGTCAAATTCATTGTTGATGGGTGCCGTTCCCATTGTTTTACAATGGGAGAGTTAAGCAACAAATTTACTATACTTTAATACTTAAATTTTACCTAGTAAGAAGAGACACTCTCAATATTAAACTTGTGAATACAGGCGTTAAGAATTTCATTGTTAATACATCTATGAATATCCTTGTATGGAAGTTAGCAGCGTTAGACCTTTTACAAACACTTTTTGAGGGCTATCACTTCTAGTTCTTGAGTTTACTTCTACTGAAGCGTGTTGCAGAGTTCCACTGGTTTGTTTCTAAAATACCCTGAGAGAGGTGGAAATTACTTGGTTATAAGAAGATACCTGATTGTTGTTGAAATCATTTATAAAAAACTGAATGACTGGTTAGCTGTTGTCAAACACTAGCATTTATTTATTTATTACATAAGACCATTCTATAATTGTAGGAGTAAACCTGAATGAGGTGGGAATCAATTAAAGAGAAAATGACTGACTGCCTGTTGTCATACATTATTACTTCTTGATTTTCTACAATTAGTCATATTACCTTATATAGCATTATTGTTATATACCTATATAATTTATTGATAATTAACACTTTCAGAAGACATCTAAGTCAGCTTTTATTATTTTTGTTGTTCTTATATGAAGAACTCAAATGATAGTTTCCCTTGTATGATTGTCTGTTGTTTTCAAATCTCTTGCGTCAAGAGTAATAGGTAGAGGTTCCCTTGTTGTCCAAAAGCTTGCCAGCTCAAAGATTAGAGTTAATGTGATACTTTTCACTTGTTGTATAGATATTTTTTAAAGCCTTCACTTGGTTTGTAGGAAGGTTTCTATTACATGTTCATGGGAGAATCTGAGCAGATATATTTGATTGTGAAAAACTAAATTGGTTAATGATTTCATATTATCATCACTGAACCATATTATTATTATCTTTTAATCAACATTCTATTAATTTCACTTTATACCTAATCAGTAAACACAGTAAAGTTTGCATTTGGTGCTCATTACAGGTAGTTGAGTTTTCAGGATTTCTCTACATCAGAAATTATAAGTAAAAAATTGTACAAAATGAACTTTGAAATTTATGGACGGAATTAAAAAATTGTAAATAAAAATGCACTAAACTTAGAGTTACAATCCAATCTAACTACATTGGATGAACGAGTGACTAAGGCTGAGTAATAAAAAGAACAAGTAACAAAGGTCAACAATGACTTTATGGGAAAGTAACCTCCTTGAAGCAGAAAAGACTAAAGTAATTAAATAGTTACTGTTACAAAAGACTGAGAGGGAAGCAAATAGAGAACGTTTCCACCAGATTCAAGAGTATATAGAGCCAATCCTAAAGCGCTTAAAAGTACTCTAAAATTACAAGTGTGATTGCACCCAGATGAGAAAGATGAAGCTCATAACAGGATAGACAAAAGTTTCATTGGGAAAGTGCAGAGCCAGATAAATATGCCTGGATCTTTCCCTACAATTTTGAAGATGACCCCTAAAACATTACCATTTTTAGGTGGGTTGCCATGCAGGTACCTTCTGCCATTGTAACAACATAAGATTTAATAATAAGCTGAAAATACCTATATTTTGCAGGGATAATGATACAGCATTTTTTCTGCCTATTTGAAATGATAATATTTGGATATGGTGACCACCAGAAAGTAGTAACTTTTATGATTGCTTAAACTTAGCTTGTCAAAATCTGGTGTTGTATATCTCAATGGGGATAATTTGGTGTACATCGACGCCAAAAAAGCATTTTTTTGACTGAGCTTGGTAGCCTTGGCAGATGGCTAGCCGCAAACAGGAGTTCATAGGAATCCAATTTAAGAAGGATGAAACCTTAGCCACTTTCGCTAATAAACTTTCAAAGAAACACAAATCCTGGTGGGCACAAATTTATTTTGGATTTAAGTTTGTGTAAAGCAATGAAACAGGTTCTTTGGCTCTACAGAGATCAGAACCATGCCATGGTTTTGGCACTGGTGAATCAAATTCTCATGTCACAAATGGTAAAGTATATGAAATTGTCAAGCTCTTTGTTTAATGCGCCTAATCAAACTATAAAAGAAATTTAGTTTAATGAGGACCAGATTAGAGCAAAATATAAGTTAAAAGAATATGTTTAAATTTGACTATTCATGAAACAAAGCTTTAATGGGAAGATACACAAATTACCAAATTGGATTGATAATTCTTAGTACTGCTGTCATAAAAGTGGTGCAACTGGACATTTTGTTGCTCAATGTGCAGGAGAAGTCAAGAGGGTGTATAAATCTTGTTTTGTTTCAAGAGGAGAAAAGTATTAAAAAACAGGAAAAGGTATAGCAGTTTAGATGTTGAATTATTGAGCGTTGCACTTAAGCTGCTATACCATCTATCTGCCCAGGCGGAGTAAATACCTTAGACTTAATTTGTAGAGGACACAGGAGAGGATCTGATATATTTTAACTTAGTGTCAGATCTAAATGGTGTCACAAAAGCAAAATTGAAAATGAGATGTTTGATCCAAAATCATAAAAGAGGTCGATCAGTCTTGTGCTATTCAGTTATCAGAAAAGGTCTGAAAAGCTGAGGATGAAATTAATCAACTTCAAGTTAAAATTGAATTAAGTTAACGTTTCCCTACCAATCTGCACAGTTAAGGTATCATTTACAGATTTGTTCGCGAAATTAAAGAAACATTAGATAAATTAAACATGGTTGTCTTTCATTTAATAAAGAAAAAGAATCAATCTGATTGAACGGAATAGGCAACTGGCAATGTGGGCACTTACCATTATATAGAAGGATTACGTGCCAGCCTTCAACAGAAGAACTAAGCTTAGGACCTATCAAATGTAGTGACAAGTTTGGAATGCCCAATAAATTGGAACAATTAAGGTTATTACCAGCTTGCAACAGATGCCTATCTACTGAAAAAATATCATCAATGGCTGTATCTTGAATTGAATCCATAGCAAAAACTTAAGTATTGGATATAAGAGAAAAATCATATAAAAAACATAAGACAAAAAATATAGTGAAAAAATATAAAAGATAAAAAATATACAAGAAGGTAAATATATCATTAGAAAAAGGAGACCATTCTTGTAAAAATAAAATTTGAAAAAATATGTCTAAATAGTATCAATTTTTATTGCCACAATCAAATGTATCTGGCGGTGTTCCAACCTTACATCATCTTCCATTGAGAAAGGGGATGAATTAAAACGGGTTAAAAAAGACATCAAACATTTTTTAGGACCAGCTCATGTTGAAATTGAGTCTGCCTTGAAGAGACATGATGAAGGAGAAAACAAAGATAAGCACTCATCAATGGTCCAAAAGGCGTGGCCTGGGGAAAACAGGGGTAAGGAATTTATCAATGAGATTGACTGAGAAGATCCTTATATGGCGTGTAGCTGTGAGAGTCCTCCCTTGGGAAAACAAGCGTTAGAGAATTTATTGGTAAGATTGACCAGATAAATCTGGTATGGCTGGTATCATTGAAATTCATCTTCACTAAAGCCTGACTTGGAAGAACACATGTTTAGGTGTGCTCATTAGCAAGATTGACCAGGTGAATTTGGAGAAACAGCACTCATGTGAGGCTGCAGTGAATTGGAAAATGTGAAGAGGAAATACGGTGCTGAGAATGGGCATGAGAGGAGGTGTCAAGCAAGCATTATAAGATCTAACTCAGCTGAAAAAGATAAAAACCATGTCAGCTAATTTATGACCATGGATCAAAGTGGCATCCATTCCCAAATTCTATTTTTGCTGGATAATCTGGTAAAAATCGTGGAATTTTTGGGATTTTGAATTGCTCATATCATTTAGCTTTAATTGACTATAATGAAAGATATGTTTTATCTGCTATGGTACAATTTATAATATGAAAAATAGTAAATGTAGGGTTATCAACAATTGATAACTATGTTGGTTTATCTGGAAATGATTAATAACTAAAATCTCAGATTTTCCTTGTCAGATTACAGATTTTAAATTGGAGAGGTTCCCATATTATGTTAAAAGCGTTCCAATTACTAGTTGATTGATAATAAATTTTTATTGTGCGGATTGACAGAACGCTGTCACCATTTGATAAAGGTTTATTGGATGTTGCTGAGTGTTGCCAATGCTATTATTTGCAGCAACTTGCAGGTTAGCCTAAAAACAATGTAAGCTGTTATTAATTAGCAAATGGTCCTTTATAAGCAGGTTTTTAGCTTTAGAAGGTAAATCAACTGTGGTCAGATGAAGGCGTTAGAATAAACTTTTTCTAAATACAACCAGGACGAATTTTATCTATTTGGCGGTGGATACTAAGTAAGCATAGGATGAATAGTTACATCATATATTGTTGGTTTAATTTGTGAATGTTCAAATTTTTTGGCTATGGATGCTGTTCTCATTTGGGTGCCAACGGAAGAGTTTTGGGCGCCAAGTTCAACTAAATAAAGCCCTTGATTTTATTTAATAAAGGAAAAAACTCTCAGGATTGACCTGGGGAAAACAGGCTTTAAGAAATTCATTGTTGAAATCAACTATTCTATCCTTGTATGGCAGGTAGCCATAATAGACATTTTTAAAGATACTTTTTAAGGGACACTCTCGCTTCTAGTTATGGATTTTTCTTCTGTAGAAGCGTGTGTCAGGGGACCACTGGTTTGTATAGAATAGATCTAAATGAAGTGGAAATCACTTAATTATAAGACGATACCTGATTGAATTAGTTATAATATAAATAAGACTAACCGGCTTGCTAACTGCTTTCATGCACTAGCAATTCTTAATTTTTTACATAAGACCATCCTTTAGTTGTGGAGTAAACTTGATTGAGGTGGTAAATCAAATATAGAGAAGATGACTGGCTAGATGTTGTCATACATCAGCACTTCTCAATTTCTTACAATGAGCTATTTTATCTTGTGCCATCATCCTTTTAGATATCCCTTTATAACATATTAATAAAGTCATACTTTCAAAAGACATTTATTTAGATAGTATTGTATTTTTTATAGCTTTTCTAGGAAGAGTTTATATGATAGCTTCCCTTATCTAGTTGTCTAGTGTTCTCAAGATTTCTTGCGTCAATAGTGGAAGGGAGTAATATCTTGTTTTCCAAAAGCCTACCAACTCTTAGATGGTTTGAATGAATAGGTTTCCCTTGTAGTCTAGATTTTTTTAAAACCTACACATGGATTTTAGGAAGGCTTCCTGTACATGTCCATAAGGAAAACCTTAGCATGTAATTTTGGTTGTGAAAAACGCAGTTGTAAAATATTTTTCATATTATCAATACTGACAAGCATTATTATTAATTTAATCAACAATCCAATCATATAAAACATCAACTTGTGAAATAAAATCAGAAAAATATAACAATAGCTGTCAGATTCTGGTGGTTGACCCAAAAATAAACCCTTTGAAAAACAAAAGATCAGGCTGATTATCCTCCCAGTACTTGATCTAATACTCTAATCCTCAACTTAAAGTCTTGCAATTACAAGCTTTGGCCAATTATATTAGCTTAAATTCAATCTGAGTATTCTGACATAAGCTTATGCTGAATACACTCGCACATTCAGGCCAATTATCAAAAACATTAAACTCAGCAATTAGCCCCAACTAATTGGTAACAACTTAAATATTCACCATAAGAAATAATTCAGAGATTGACCCAGAGATAACGTCTAGAAATCTCATGGACAAAAAAATGAAAATTGTAATCAATTTACTGCTCTAGGATAGAAGTTGTATGTTGATTTTGTAATTGCCACAATAGCACTTGCACATGGACCACCCAAGTAGGAGTACATAGCGCTATTGAGAAAGGCCTGCTGACGTCCTAATCAAGGTTGTGCCATTTATTCAATTGATGCAAAAATTTCACATAAGATGTATTTCATCAGCAGTATGATGAAACTCATATAAAGAGGATCCTAGATATTTTGCACATTCTATTGCTATTTTTTCCCTGAAATCCTCCTAATTTTGAGAATAATTTGCCACTAATAAACCTAGAAATATGTCATATTCATATCAGTTCAAGGGCTGAACTGAGGTGGAAAATAATATGTTAAAATTTTGTGCTCAAATGTGGCAGGAGGTACCCTAGAGGTACAAATACTTGCGCCTGGCCTAATGAATAAGCATCAAATACAATAGTCTAAATAAAGATCTATTTTATTTTAATCTTTTTACTGGGTTTCTTTAAAGTCCCATCTGAAGAGTGTTAAAAACAAGAAGCTCAGAATCCACAGCTTGTAACTTTGCCTGCCTCAGAAGAACTTTTCCAATTACAAAAGGAAATTTTCGCCCAATATTGACCAGAAGAGTTGGAGTTATTCAAATGTTCCTAGTGAGTTTCTGAACGGTCAAAATAATGTATGTTATAGGCAAATTCAAGAATTATTCAGACAAACTTCATCCCAAATAAGCTTGCAGGATCTAAATCATCAAGTGAGAATTACTCGGAATTAAACAATAGCCAATCTCACTTTCAGCCAACTAAACCAAGATGGTCCCATGCCCATATCATTGTATTCCTTAGATATATTAAAAGTCATGTTCAGGTCAGGGTAGGTTGAATAGACGCTTCCCTAGGGCATCGCTTTGCTACTTAAAAATCTTGCTTAATCCCCATTTCAGTTACATATCCAATATATAAAGTGACTAAGTGGAGAAACAATGTCTGTGAAGAGTGGTACAAACTGATGGTGATCTCCAGCCATACACAAGATGAACTTACCATATTCTAAGAAATTGGGATGATTCCTTTTTCAATAGCTTCTACTTTCTTATTATGAGGATATATTCCTATTCATTAATATATGAAGTCTAAGACTTTATAGTTGTTGTTCCATAGAATAGCTTTGCGCTTTAACTTCTAATGTGATGTTTGGAGGAGTGTTAATACTTCCAAGGGGTAAAGAAGATGGTTGCAGAATGTCCATATAGTGACAGTAATATCATCCAGAGAAAATTTAGACACAAGTGAGGTTTAGGTCTCCATATTCTGTCCATGACTCTATGGAAGTTATCTATGGTGTGTCAAGGCACTTGGCTTTAAGCTGTCTCAAAGAAGCCTTATATAACAAAATATTTTATTCTTGTAGTCCTTAGGAGATAACTCAAACTCCCAGTACACTGAAGATAGGTCCATGGCAAAGTATACTTGGACCCTCTAAGTCTCTTCAAGGATTCATCTGTGATATGCGATATGAGACTTCTTTGTTTACTTCTCTGAGCCACTTTTAGTCCATGATGACTCTGTAGTTTTAAAATTTTTGTGTACCAGTAATATGGGCGACGCCCAAATACTCTAAAAGACATCAGAAGGTGGGCATAAGCAATTGTTTGAGGTTTGTGAAGCTATCTCCTCTTCAGCGTTAAACCGTTGGTGATGCTTTTTTATTAAATTTCTGTACCTGTGTCTAATTGTTGAATTTCTCATTGACACAATCCATAATCATTGGACCATTAGTAAATAAATCCTTGAACTCTTCCAACAAGTTGCCCACTTCTAGTCACACTTCTCTGGTCATTGCACCAGCACAATATGTCAAATTTTCTACAGCTTTTATAACTAACTAACGTCAATGATAGTGTGTTGGCATGTACCATGACTTGGCCTTTATAACTTTATTTTGTTTTTTTGTGATGTTCGCTAGCACCACCTAAGCTAGTCTTGTAGCTTCATAGAAGCCAGAAAGTACACTAGACTCCTGAGCTTTTAGATTGATAAGCTATAAAGTTTAAAAATAGTTTTAAAGTGACTTAAATATTGCCAATGGAAGAATACGTTATCCTCCAGAAAAGGTAGTGACGTCCTCATAAAAAGTTGATTGTAGACATTCCATAGAGTCTACAGTAGAAGTGAATCTCTTTGACAGGGTGATCAGGATGTACACAATAGAGTAAATCGACTGCTCAGTCTTAAACACACAAATAGGATTTTTTTTAAATAAATTTTAAAGTATTACCTTAGTTGCATTTAGTAGTCGAGTAAGGTGACAGCAACCTGAAAAAGTTGATGCTCAAATTTAGATAAAAAGTAAGTTCCTATCCTAAAGTTTTCGTGATCCTTTTTATACAAAATGACTGGTGCATTGACACTATTTTCCCAAACTATAGGGGTGATCAAAGTATGCTTCTAATGCTCAGGTCCTAATTAGCACAGCAGCTAAGTAATTCATTCTGTAGTAAATATTAGTTAGAAACATTAGATTGTTCATTAGTTTAAGGATTTAATGCTGAACAGGGAACCAATGTCCAGGACAGCAAGACCCAATACCCATTAATACCATCTCCAGTTTTACAATAATTTTTCTAAAGGTGCTTCCATTGGTAAGTACTTTGGTCACAGTTTTCTTTATCTAAAATGAATTTTTGATAATCTTTTCTAGTTTTCTTATCAAACATCACTTGTGTCAATTTGTAATGTTTTAAATGCCTTTTTAAGCAGTTACTATCCTTCATTAAACCTCTAAATACTTCTATAGGTTTTGGTGCTTGAGCCAAGTAGCATGATTTAGCTTTGTCTGTCATTACATGGGCTCTCAATCCCATAAGCATCACCTCTTAGGAGGCTTGAAAGAGTTATTAATCTGTGTTGTCTCTATGGAGACTTCATTAGTATCTTCGCTCTTAGTGTATAGATTAATCTTGTTCCCACTAGAGATGGCGTTATTTTTCTATGGGTCTTTATTTGAGTTAGGATGGTTGGTACAATCTAAAAAACATGACCAGCTTGATCTCACTTGTGACAATGGAACTTTTGTAGGTAGTTGTGTTAAGTTGTTCATCCATTTTAAAAGTTGGCTTTTACATCTTACCTTGTGAAATGTAGTAGTTTTGGTGGAGTTGCAACATATTTTTTGTCCACTATAGCTAACATCAATTATATAAGCACTCAAACGTCCAATGCGCTCCTTAAACTTTTTTTTGAGACCTCTCTGCCTTTGTACTAATGCCGTGAACATCTTTAACTGGGGGTTTTTATTAAATGAGATGAGAAAAACACTTTTGGCAAAAAACAATCTAGACTTATGGATTCTTAGAGATGCTCTTCTTTCTAAAGATATTGTGAAGCGTAGTTGGTAGCCAACTCTGGTTCTCCCAAATTCCATAAGAAGCGATTTTCATTTTATATTTATATGTCTTGTGTGCTGTCAAATCCTAATAGTAGGACTTCTATGACCTTGGCTCATGAGAATCCTGCTCCATAGGTTGCACTTAGTACCACTTGGCTACTCAGTTCATGCATTTCTATATAGAGACTTTTGTTGGTCACTGGCTTCTTCAATGCTATTCTCATTAAAGAGAAGGAATTCCTAGATTTCCCTTCAATAAGAGAGTATATTTTTTAAGGACAAAGCTTTTTTGGTTCTAACAGAAGCAGCTGATAATACATTATTGTTGTGAGGACAGGCGTACCCACTTGCAAGCTCTTCAGGTATGCTGGCATAACAAGAAGGGATTCTTATAGTTATGTTTTAATATAGTTACTTGCTCTATTAATCGCGTCCAAGGCACTCTCATAATGATTGTATTTTTTGTCCTGTCATTTTATATCCTCAATATGCATTATTTTCGCATGATATTTATATTGACCCATGCTTCCAAGTCCCTTACCAAGGGTTTAATTATGTCTGTTTGTTTTCAAGATTTGATGAGTGTTGTATCTGTAAGAAGTCATGACAAGAAGTATCTAAAATATGGCCCAGTTCCTTCTCAGCTTTATCATTTCTCTTTTTAAGGACGATAGACTAGTCTCTTTGTGTTCATTTTCAATGATTAACAGGTACTCTTATCAACATTAACGTCTATAACTTTGCTATGCTGTCACGATTTTAGTACTTTATACTCTCATTAACAAACTAATTTTCTATTAGATCTAGTTTTGTTGCTCACTATAAGGGTTAGTGAACAACAAATTTGGCACCTATCATTAATAGCACTAAGTTTTTTTTTTTCTACAAAGCCATGCATGATGCTCTTACAACAGTGCACCTCATGGATAACTGCTCCCAACGAATCTTTTTCAGTAAAGGGTCAATAATTTTAATCCTAGTAGATATAGTTAAGTCACTAATGCGCTTCTACAATTTACTTTTTTGAGTTGTCTTTTTTCTATTTTCAATAACAAAAGGACTAAGCAAAAACTAAACTTGCAAAGTCATATTAGTTTATTTGAAATGATATGTAATATTATTATACATAAAGAAAATTTTTTGAGTGATCATAGTTATTAAAATGGATTCTAATTATGTTGATTATAAAAAATAAAAACTCATGTAAATTTGAAATAGGGTGCCCCAATGAAAGAAGATGGACTAAATGCCCAGTGCCTCTTGAGTTTAGTCCCAGTATATTAGCTTTGGGTAGATGACTATTTATGACTGTGTTGTCATTGTGCAATAATTTGTCAAAACTTCTTTAGCAATTATTAAGTAACTCCATGGAATTAATGGCCTATTAGAATACTGCGTGTATAGGTTTATTAGAATATATCCTAAATTCCATTAGATTCACAGTCTCATTTTTCATATATTTTTTTAGTACTAGATGGTCCCAACCCAAGGGGGGGATTCATCGATGTCTCATTTTTCATATATTGATGACATATTATCTCCATAATGGCTCACTCAAATAAATAAATTATTTCATGAAAATTTAAATCTTTCCGCGTGATTTTTCTTCTCACAACTGCTTTGTAAAGAAACTAGGTTTCTCAGTAATTCTATAATCTCTCTGCAAGTCTGTAAGTCTCTTCATGTAATTCATTCAATATATTATCGTTATTCATTACTTTGTCCTAAATGATTAAACTAACGTCCTCTTGTACATGTTAAATCGCCCATAAGGATCAGTGAGAGGTTTTTTTATTGTCTCAGCCATTTGATCAAACAAAAGTTTTTCTCAGTTAAAATATCATCTTCGCATTGACAATTTTAGTATTTTATATGCTGACCATATGTAAGCATCAGATCTTCACATATTAATTCATTAAGGTCTAGATCAATACATCTCTATTTTTCTTCAATTACTTTGTGGATGCTTAAAGAATTTGATTTTAGAGTTTTCAACAATTGTCTTTGCTGTAACGAAATTCCTTTTCTATGTTTGACGTATTTCAAGGCTTCTGCCCATGCATGAAGGTGTTGAAACACCTCATCTAAGGTTTTTCAGCTGCTTCCAAAATGCACTTAAGCTACCTCTTCTAGCCTCAGTGCATCTAATCGTTTTGTCCCACCTTGAGACTTAGCCCACCATCTTGAGCTCTTCCATGTTGTGCTACATAAGCCCCCTAAATCCCCTTGGAGAAACATGAACTTTAGCCTCTGGGTAAAATATAGAAATCTATCTTCATACACAAGTGCTGCCTTATTGGGATGACACAGGCGGTTTATAAACCTGCTGGTCCAATGATTACCCCCTCTTTAAGGAATACTTTAATCTAAGATTCTTATGTGAGCCATGTCATGGTGGCAGCTCAGCTGCCTTTTATTTTTATATGTACTATTATTCTCATAATTTGCACTCAGCTGCCAGCTGAAGCCACTCTGGTAGTTCTGTTTGCCACCTTTCCTAGCCAACTCTCCCCTGAGAAGTTCTGTTGCAAGCTTACAGAGAGTTTGGCCAGTATGGCGCCAAATATATCATGCATTTCATGGTCCTAAATGGAAACAGCTGTCTCATAGGGTCTTGCACTTTACAACAATTTTTTCCATCAGGATACCCACCTTAGTACCCCCCACACTGTCATTTGTTCCACCCCTGACCATCCTTTATGGGCCAATGTGGAGAATGAGTGTATGGTCTTCCCTTTGTGCTTCAGCCTTGGACACTCAAAGTTAAAATGTCCTTTCATCGCTGGTGTAGTGGCCTCTGATACTCCTTGCTCCACCAATTGCCCTGTTGCTGACCTTGAGAAAATACTTGAATTAAGACCCACTATTTTCCCTCTAATTCAGTAGTTACAGGCGCAGCTCTTCTGCCATAGCCAATCAGCTCACATTATCTAGCTGAGTTCCTGCACCTATCCTACCCAAACTCAGTTAAATACTAGTATTGAGAAATTGATATGACAGGACGATAAGACATATTTCTAATAATAGTATTTTATGAGTTAAATAGAGCCTTGAGATTTTCGCAGTAGATTATGTCAATGCAAAGCAAAATGAATTAAGTAATAATGGTTTATTAAATTGAGGGAATTCCTCCAAAGCCTTAATGATGGGATGAAACCCCTAAATTGTAGGGAATATATTATTCAGCTAATAGTTTAAAAGTCAACTGAGCAGACTGAAGATTAAGAACTGAATGAGAGAATTGAAGGATGAGATTTATGGAAGTAGAACGAAGAGGAAAAGTTAGATAGTTTAGTCTGCAGTTTTTAAATATATAATAAAGTATTTTCTGTGTCAGGATTTTTACCCAAATTGGAGATTTTATGTGTTGTACAATTGGATTTAAACCTAAACTGGTGATTCAGATGTGTTGGATGACAGAATTCAACCCTAACCATCCTAAAAGCTGTAGCCATTATTGGGGATAATTCCCGACGAAATTTAGCCCTAAAATCGGGTTAAAACCTGATCTAGGAGCCAAATTCCAATTAGAAAAGAATAAATAGATATTGGTTTAGTATGTGTCGCGATTTTAACCATATAGATTCCTTCCAATATTATCAGGCTAGGGGTGTCAGTTAGTCAAATGTAATTGCCAGCTAATCGCCTAGTTTGATACTATTTAATGATATATAATTATTAATTCATTTTAGGTTCAGCGTAATCTGTTTTTGCCACCAAATTTACATTTAAGGTCGATTATGGATATTTCTGGTGGTAGCCAATGAATCCATTGCAATTTTTCAAAAATGGTTCCACTTCTAAATTCAGAGCACAAGAAACTCATGCTGAGGATGCTCAATATTTTATTTAAATTAATGAATTATATATGATCAAGTGGAGAATTGTGTCAAGGATGGATTGACTTAATTTAAAAATTCAATGATCAGATGAGCAGATTGGGAGGGAATTGCTATGATGAATGAATTAACAATCTGATAGAGTTCCAGCCTGAATGGCTGAAGGGTTTCAGAGGTGCAGTAGGCTAGTTATAAATAGTCATTCATTCCCTTTGTAAATATCTCTATTTCGCTATCTTTTCTTATTTGTTAGTAGTTCATCAGCTTGATTAGGGTTAGGATGGGACAGTAGATCCCCAATAGGTGCAGGTGATCATGCCTTGAGTGGCTGGTGCTCTAGGCTCCCATACCTTATCCCTATGAGGAACTGGCAGGAACCTGGCCAGCTGGCAACAAATGTCAGACGCTGACTATCTGCCAACCTTGTGGGGTGCAGCGCTGGAGTGCCACAGCTGCCCAAGTTGGTGGATGGACTCTCCATGGCATGCCCAGATGGGTTGGTGAAGGGTCGCGAGGGTGGGGAAGCTTGTAAGTGCTTTGCCGCCTAGGATGGGGGTAGGACTTTCTGGGGCACACGCCGGGGACACCTGATACTAAGGCGAAGTCATTTGTGGTTGGTTGATGGGTTTGACGTGGACTTGTAGGGGTTGGTACGATAATAGAGGCGAAACAGCAAAGGCCAGTCAGTCTCCATACTGGCTGGCCTGGCACACTAGTGGGGCCCATAGTCTAATTTCTGACAGTATGCATGAGGATTGACTAAGGAATGGGCCTGATTTCACTTAAATTGATGCTACTAAGCTAATATATTACGGTTTCCCATTTTTTGATATTAAGTTAAAATTGCTCCTTACTAAAATTGCCATACCAGACTAAGTATTTGGTAAAAGACTTCTTGAATAAAAGAAACAAAAAGGTATTTATTAACACCCTTGCTCTTCAGGTCATCTGCCCAATACTTATTAAGGGATATGTGGTAACAAACCAAAAGATCCCAACAGCCTGGTGGAGCAATAGCTTCATATTTATATACTAAATTTACTTTCGATCAGCAATATTCATATCATCTGTCTGTTGCTCAGTGGTTTTTACACCTGTGAAACCAGCTTAGCGGATCTGACCAATACCGCCAAATTTTAACAGTGGTTCTCACTACAGGGGGACACTGTTCAATTGTAGTACATCACAATTAGGGCATCATGACGAGCCCTCACTCTTTATGTCAGAATTCAATAGGGTTTCACGATTAATACTCCAGGAATCAATGGTGACATCTAACAAGGAACTGGAAATATTTTCTGTGATGAAACCAGGAGATGAGGAAGCCAGGATGGAACTGCAGTTAACTGCTTGTCCCGCATTAGATTCAGACAAACAGGGCAGGTCCACTAACATAACCCTCAGCAACTGCGGGGTACAAGGAATGACACTTTTAGGGTAACCGCCTCTACTAAGAAAATGTAAGTGAACATGCCTTGAGTCTGTTTTATAATCAACGTGACCAAGAATCCCGTTATAAATTTGTATATGTCTTATCTTGAAGCGACCACAATGGGGTTGTCTCACCGGCTCAGCTCCATGGAGATGAAGAATACCTAATTGCATAATTTTAGCCTTCAATCCGCCAACTATTGCATGTGTTGGCCTGACATAACATTGAGATCAGAAATCTCATGCATTCTGTCCAAGCGCAACAGAATAATACTCGCCTCTTACTTGAACGCCTTAAACACTCTTTCTCAGGTATCTATGGGCGCTATTGCACATAGACAGTTGTGACATGGACGTCTGTCATCGCTTGGATGAATTAGTTCCAGCTTTAATCATGAGTTTCCCAAAGTAATATGAGAATTGTTAGAACAGCGGTGGCTTTTTTTGTATGAATGGGTATGGGATGTCACGACGCTGGTTAGTAACACCAAGTGCTCTATGGTGGTAATATCTGAATGGGTGGAAGGAATCGACATGACAATGGCTCAGAAGAGGGACCAGGTTATCCTATTAGTGGCAGATGACTCATTATACCGATGTAGTGGCAATCAAAGTTTAGTCAACTTTGAGCTGAGTGGAGCAACCAGCTGGCAGCCAACCAATCAACCAGCTCTTTCTTGGCGACCTCAGAATACAGCCAATTGCTAGGTCAGATTAATCAGCTGTGAGTTCCAGCCAGGCGGCCCAGGGCTGAGCCATTACTCCTCCATTAATTGAGACAATGGAGTACGCTTATATGCAAGTGCGCTTGATACCTTTGACAGTCTAATTTGGAGTTGGTGCGGGAATGAGCAGCTCTAATAAGTTAAGTGGATAAAGCAACCTAATAAGCATGAGACACTGGAAAGCAGAATGCAAGAATGCATGGAGCATTGAAAAATGTCCTCTTATGGATTCAGGAGATGGAGCGCAAACTAGACACAGAGCAAGAATTTCATTTCAGATTACAGAAAAAAATCAAAGAGCTTAGGCAGGTGGTAGAGATGAGCATTGTAAAAGCTATTTGTCAAAATGGAGCAAATTATATAAACTCTTTCTGAAAAGACTGGCGAGGGAGGCAATGTCACAGTCAGCAGCTAGTCTGGTGAGGAATACTGTGGGTTGGCCAGCAATTACCCCCAGGGTCGTAGAAGTCCCTCCCCGCCATCCAACCTCTTCCCAGTTAACTATGGCAATTTGCATCCATCATTGCGGCACTATTCCTTCCCACAAGAGAATGTTCCCCTCAGCTGATCTTAACCTATACTGTCTAATCCCTGAGAAAAATCATAGAGTGGGTGACTTTGTATGTATTAAGGATATGCCACCTCTTAGTCAATATGGTAACATGCACGGATATTTTGACAGTTCAAATTTGCCATGGAAGGAGCATCAGATCAGTGTAAAGCTAAACTAGTCTTATCTGCTCAAGATGTTAAGTGCGCTGAACAGGTCACATGTTGCCTTAAAGGTAGTACTGTAAAGTATCAAGAGGTGAAGGAGACTGTGCTCCATCTGTTTGGGGGCGTGGCAAAAATTGGCAGCGCAAGGCCAAATTTCAAAAAATATAGTTTTAAAAGAATGATATCCTGGTGGAGTTCACGGAATGGTTCATGGCTGAAGCTCATGTGTAGTGGGAGCAAATATTTTAACCAACAAGGACGGGGCATAGCAATGACAATTGCTGTTAAGCCATATCAAGAACTAGATAACGCTATTACTCATATTATTCAAGAAGACGTGGAGCTTTTAAAAATTGTTAGCTCTTTACGCCGTCTCTCTATCACATTTAGTGCTCGCAATGTGGACCATAAAGCCCCTGCATTTGCCACCACACCTTCATTGGTAAATGGACTGCAATGTCCTGGTTATAATCCGTTGGGCAATACTCGCCCACAGAATTAGTTGGTGGGTCCTTTCCTCTCTCCTTATGCAAAACTGGCTCATCCTCAGCTGAATTACAATTCTTCTTTTACCTTCTGACTTGACCTTTGGGTGTGATCCATCTACAGGAGCCATTTATAAATTCTTGTTTCTCATGCGGCAAAAAAGGCCACTATGTGGCTAACTTCCCCAGCAGCCTGAATGTTCATGCATTACCAACTGTCCTGATCAACAGGGAAAAGCTCAAGCGGAGTAGAGATGGGACGCTCTACCTCCTCCAATCCAATTTTCTATCTGACAAATTTCAGAAGTTGCTTTGTGTCTGTCCAAGTACTCGCCCCAATAACTTATTATACCAACAACTTTCCCATGATATCTCAGCCTTAACCCAAAAGCGCAACCATAAACCTACAGAATCAGAGTTCCGCTGAGATGTGAAAAAGCCGTATGCTTGGAAAATCCTTAGCAAACTGGCACAAGTGAAGTTAGACCCTCTACGGACTTAGCCTCCATAGTGGGGGTAAACGTTGCAATTCTAGTGGAAAAGATTGCTCAGGATTAACCTCATGTCAGCACAGGTATTGTCACTTTTCTTGATAACTAAAAGCCCTTCGGACGTTCATGTAATAAACACAAACGGTTTTTCTTATTTGGAGTAAACTATTGTGATAATTTTGTTCAAAAGACATTAATCTGAGCTATTATAGATACTGGCGCTCCAGTCTTTATAATACTCACCAAAATCATGACTATGATTCTGCTGAAGCATGATGTGGAACATCTAGTAGTGTATGAGGCTTCAGGGGCACAGAGTACTGTGTTGGAAGGCGATTTACAGTGCATTACCTCTGAGGTTAGGCTCGGTCAGTGCTTCTATTCTAGCGGTGGTTATGCCTAATAGTAATCAGGACATGTTAATCAGAGCTGCGTTTATGTGGAGATTTGTGTAAGAGGTCAATATGGCGGTAGAAACAATTAGTATCCTGGGACAACAGATCCCCATTTACTTTATCTCCAACAGAGTTCAAAGGACCCAATCCCTCCAGTCAGACAATCTGTTGTATAGTGACAGGGTGATTCTTCTTTGATAATGGCGAATTAAGAGGAGGACAGAGCTCTGGCTAACCAGATTTTCAATTACAACGGCATTCCGCTGCAGGCTGAGAATGACATATGTATACCTTCAGGGGCATCAGGTCATATTAGGGACAGAACTCGAAATAGATATCCCAGAAGGTTTATATGGCGAGATTATGGAGCCCAACCAGCAATATCGGCTCAAACCTCATGTGGCTCCTGGGTTACTGTTACCAGGGCATGAGGAAAATAAAGTTATGATAGAAAACCTATAGAAGGAGTCTATGACAGTCCAAAGGCACTAAGTGGTGGTTTATTAATAAAAGGCTTCTATTGATGAGGTTCAAAGTATTCACATTTTAGTTTTAGGAGGACCTCAGCCTATCAGTAAAATCCTCATTCAGCATAATAACAGTGGATCACGGAAGTTATGAATGGGGTGTCTGAGGAACAGAATAATAAGGTGATGTTCCTCTTTAAAATACTGAGGAACGTTCACATCCACCAACCATGATTTAAATATGTGCGTTGGTTGTGCATCAGTTGGACACAGGCGATCACCCCCATTTGGTCATGTCCTATTTGGTACTCAAAAGCTGTGGAGGAAGTTGTCTCTGATGAGGTAGACCAATTATCCAAAGGGGATATAAGAGCCATCATGAGTCAATGGTCATTGCTAGTGCTAATTTTTAAGAAGAAAAGATGGCACCAACCAGGTGGTCATCAACTACTGGAAGCTAGAAAGTGTCACAAAGAAAGATTCATAACCCCTCCAGTGGATTGATGAATTATTTAATAACTGGGAGGGCTAACTTTTTTTTGTCTTGGACTGATATTGGGGTACTGGAAGATTGAGTTGCTTGGGGGGATTTGGGAGAAATGCGCTATAATCACCTTGAAGGGTTGTTCCAACTCATGCTTATGCCCCAAGGGTTATGTAACGCCCCAGCTATGTTCCATTTGGCGTTGGACATGACATTTGATAACTTGAGGCTGTCCTGTGTCCTAGTCTACATTGACGATATCAATGTCTTCTCTCAGACGTTCACAGAACATTTGGACCAGTTGGAACAAATGTTCTGCCAACTTGCTGATGCTAACATCTAGAAAAGCCCCGAAATTGTCATTTTTAGGGAGCAATTGGAATACCTCAAATTTGTGTAGACTTAGAAGTGCTTAAACCTCAGCTGGAAAAGGTGCAAGCTATATGTAAGATAACTTGGCCAGTCAATAAATGAGATAAATAAGTGTTTTTGGGGATGGTCAGTTACTACTGGCATTTATTCCTAACTTCAGTTGTATTGGGGCACTGCTCTTTGAGATAATGAAGAAGCACCCCAACTTTGATTGGATTGAACAATGTCATAATGCTTTTGATGTTTTGCAGACCTTGTTGTCAAGAACACCAGTTTTCAATACCCTAAATTTAAAAAGAAATTTATAGTGTAAACTGACGCATCACTTTCCACTGTAGGCTCAGTATTATCTTAGAAGAGTGATGACAGCGTTAAGCACCCTGCTGCTTTTTATAACTGAAACATAAACTGTAAGGACGTAATTACGATGTGACTGAGTGGGAGTGCTTAGAGATGTTATACGCGTATAAACAGCTCCAGGTATACCTCCATGGGGTGAAATTCGAAGTAGTAACGGATCATGCACCCTAGCGTTGTCTGTTGAATCTTTGAGAACTTGAAGGACAGATCGAGCAATGGGCAATGAAGATCCAAGCATATATCTTTGAGAGAGTTCACCATTCAGAGGAGAAACACAGAATGTAGACTGTCTCTCACATTTACCAATGGTCGCCATTACAGCAGATTTAGCTGACATCATGAACGAGAAGATGATTGTGGGAAAATATCATAAATGAACTGATATACATGCTCAAGGCGCTAGATGGGATTAGACAAGATACCTTCTTGCGCAATGAGAACTACATAAGAAGATTGGAGAAGCGATGCAATTTTCCCAAAGCCCTCCGCTAGGCCAGCAATTATTGTGGATGCCCATAAGGCGGTAGGTCATAGAGGGTTTCAGAAAACGTAGGTGTTCTTGTGACACTTATACTATTAGCAGAGTCTGCGTTATGAGGTTCTTGGTATGATTGCTTGTTGTCACCAGTTCTAAGTGGAAAAACCTTTCCACAAGAAGATCACCTTCCAGCTGATTAAGCCTCATTTCGCATGCCATAATGTGTCCCTTGATGTGATGAGGCCTCTTCCAACTGGCGCGAACTGATCAAAGTATATTAGTAGCCATTGACCACTTGACAAGATAGGTTGAAGCAAGAGCGATCAATGCTTTAGGGGCTATCACCACCGCCATGTTTATCATGGAGTGTGTAATACAGCAACATGGCTGTGCACAATGTATCCTCACAGACAACGGAACAAATTTCAAAACATGTCCTGTTCAAGTTGAATGAACTTATGTCAATCCACGGGGTCTTAACTACACCATACCACCCTATTTTTAATGGGATGGTTGAACGGTTTAACGGAACATTTGTAAATATTCTCCGCAAGCTTTTGAAAGTATCAAACCTTTGAGTAAATAATCTCCTGTCCACCGTCATCTTTTCTATAATATCAGCTGCCACTCGTCAATATGCAAGAGTCCTTTCCAATTGCTTTATGAGATCTCTGGCTTTGACCGCTTTTCTTTACTCCTGTTTTGAAGATACTAGCGGAGTAGAATCACAGCATTATAAGACAAACTAAACAGACATGCTGATAATACTACAAATGAAGCATATTCTACTAGCTTAGCTAAGAAGTTTCATGATTAGGCGGCTGACCAAAGTAGAAGTGGCAGTCTCTACAGTACGCTGTAGATAATGTCTTGTTCCACGAACAATATGATTTGGAAAGAATAACAAGCTCATTAATATCTGGACTAAAGCGTTTGAGATAATGAGAAGACTGGTATCAATGCCTACACCATTAAGTAACCCGCATTCAGTCAGATTATCAACCAAGTTCATGCAAAGTTCCTTCAGGCATACAAGCAATATGAGATTTTTGTTTAGTCAACGGGGGTAATATTTAGAAATTGCTATGACTTGAGAATAAGCTATTTATCCAGCAGATTTTATTTTATGAATCAAGGTGAGCCTCAAGATATGAGCAGTAGATTATGCCAATGTGAAGAAAATTGATCAAAGTAATAATGGCTTGGCGAATTATGGAGATTTCGCTGAAGCCTCAATGATGGGTTGAAACCCCTAAAATTTTAGGTGAATAGAGATTTACTAAGCTGATGGTCAAAATAGACCAAAAAGACTGAAGATCAAGGACTAAATGAAATAATAAAAAGGGGGAGGTTTTTGGAAGTAGAATAAAGAAAGAAAGTTAGAAGAAGCACTCTGAAGTTTTATAGATTTTAAGAAAGTAGTATCTGTTGGAGCAATATTTTCATCTTTATACTTATTATTATTCACCAAGGAATGGCAATCTTCATATCATCTGTCCGTTGCTCAGTGGTGTTACACCTACACAACCAGCTTAGCGGATATAACCAATAACACTAAAAGTTAATAACTAAGTTAACATTTCACTGGCCAAATCACCTTATCCCACCAGGCTTTGTTTATTTTTGCCTGTAGATAATAGATCCTGACTCAATTAATTCTCCTGAGTGGGTTGACGAAATTTGTCAACCAGATGGAATCAACTCTGATTTCTAAAGGTTTATATTATTTTGCATTTCCCCACATTATTACACTCCAGAATTAGTTCATCCTTCATAAGGGCAAAGTTAGTATAAAAAATTAACCTCCAGCTTAATGTATAATCAAAATGCCCTTACACCTCCTCTAAAAATCTCTCCATTTGTCCATGGAGCCACTGTGTGAGTGAATTCCCCTTTTAATTTCCTACTTTGCTTCCCTAAAGATGCCCAATTTGAAAATGAGAAACTCACTTATTCCTCCATTTGTTTGTGCGCATATGCAGCAAGTACCTCCCTTTTTGACTTACTTACTCTAAACTCATCAACAGATCAAAATTTCTTTTTGCGTCTCAGTAGTAATTTCAATAATCAGCCTTACCAGTGTAACAAAGGCTATTCAAACAGAGAACATTCTTAATGAAACCTACATAATTTTCAAAAACTTCCCCATACTTATGATTTTTTTATCCCATATTGTCTGCTATGGCGCACTATTTTAAGCAACAATACACAATTAAAGATACCTAACCCCTTCATTCAACATGCCTCTTTTGCTTGCCACCAAGGCAACATATTGAGAATTTTTCTCTTGGATTTTGTTTGGCACCAACAAATAATAATATATGGACGCTCTACCTCTTTAAGTTGGGCTCCACAAATACTAAAAAACAGTATCAGTCATATAGCTATCATTATTAAGATTTTTATGTTATTCCTGTGTATCGCTGTTACTATAATTAATTGGGCCATTGTCAAGGCTTGTTTGACTCTAATACTGGCTAGCTTTCCTAGGCAAGTGATTATCAGTACTATTTGCATTAGTATTCATGACAAAAACCAAGTATCAAGGCTGTTGGATTATGTAACAAATCTACATAAGCTATTTATTAATAACATAAGGAATGATAATGATAAAGATGATGTGAAATTTATAAAAACCGAAAAATTTTCATTGATACTAAACACAAGAAAAGAAGAAGATAAAGAAGGTGATGTATTTAGCTAGTTTTTTTGTTATAAAATAATAAAAAAGGTATGAGGAGTGGTAGCTTAGCGGGGTGGTTCCTACTCCACTCTGGGTCAGGTTTTGATTGGCACAGGGTTAAAACCAGCACAGGCCAAAAAAACTTTGTGTGGTATATTTGTCCACAAAATGCACCGTCTCATTTCCTTTTAATAATTAAAAATCATTTTATAATGACTATATCTTCCTTGGCCTTGTCATTAATAGATAAAAATATATAGTGTATTGGAAAGTAAAGGGATTATAGCTTTTTTATCTGGATTAAAAGTGACTAATGAAGGTTTTTTAAAGTCAGGTAATTTTTAAATACCATAGGTTTGATATACATTAAAGGATGGCGTACATCTTGCCTGACAGTTTTATCTACTTGATTTCTAGAAAATTGCGAAGAGATTATATTTAATGTAATTTCTGAAGTTCTAAAATTACTCAGTTTTTAATTATATACATTTTTATATGATGAAGAAGAATTAATAGGATACTTATATTCAGAAAAGGTTAAAAATGTGTTGAATTTAATAATGGATCAATGAAGAGATAACATAGATTTATTTTTTAATTATGCTTGAACTTTTTATATCAGTGCTATGTAGTATCCAAGTTGTTAAATTTAATCAACTTATTGATGCTATGAACAATTTTATGCTTTTTTGAGAGAATTTAGAAACTGTAAACTATATACACTACCTTGGGTTGAAAAACTCATCCAATGGGCATTATAGTTAACGGTTGGGTAAAACATATTATGGTTGATATTATTTCTTTAATAGATAAGCTTTTTAAATATAGCTATCAAAACTTATTACTTGAGCGCCACACTTCTGAAATTAGGACCTTTTTAGAAATTAACAAGTCTGATACTGCAATAAGAATGTTTTGGGTTCTAATTTAGAAAACATTGGCCAAAAAATCCTAGTTGATTTTTAGTGGAACGCTGAAGTTTGGGGTAATACTGCCACCACTCCTCATCCAAATTGCTCTATGGCTAGTAGTAGGGTTATGCTGAACCTGTGGCAAAATTGGGGGAGTTGTTTCATAGTACTCCAATCCCATTTATTTTTTAATTCAACCACCTATGCTGCAACAAACCCCTTTTATTGCCTTGGAGGGGTTCTCACTAAATACAATATAATTGCCCAATGATTGGGTCATATATATCAAATCCTTACCTTACAGAATTTATCATACCTACTACCACCCCTCCATCAGTTATTATGTCAAAGCAAGGTGAGTCTCAAGAGATCCAATAGGACAAAACTGTTACCCCTAATACAGTTTTCCTAGCCTAATCCAAATTTCGCACCTAACTCACTTTGAGCCTAAATATGTTTAAATACTAGCATCAAGATATTTAGACGGTTCTTTTATGATCACCAAGTTACTATTAATAAACAACTTATAAAAAACCAACCCTTTAGTTAAATTAAAAAGTGTTATTTTTCATTTATAAGTAGTATAAAAATCCCCTAATAATATAATTCAAACAGTAGAGAGTGAAACTTCTCCTGCAAGCATTGTTGAAATCCAGGATGAAAATCATCAACAGGAATAAAAATCCACTAAATTCCAACAAGTGGTGCTTACAGGGAGCTTGCAGATAGAATTTTAACTGTCCTGCCAGTCAGGATGCAAAAGCATCCAAAAGGCAAGTCAGAAAGACAGAGACATTGCTGCTCAAATAACGTTGACTTGTTTAGGGAGATGTGTGACAATTGAGCGCTTGTGAACTCAAGTGTAAAAAAGGAACCCAGAAAGGAACCAGGATGTTGCAGCCCCAGACTTTTTTAGTTTTGATGCAGGGAGTAAACAATTGTATTTGGCAATTTTGGACTCTCCATAGGAGAGCTTGGATAAAAATAGGAAAAGGGGTGGATCCTCGCCTGGAGAGAAGAAAGTTGAGTCCACAGGATACCAATATCTTGCTGGCAATGGCCTTGACAATAGGTTGAATTATTAGAAATTTTACTCAATACACCCAGTTTAATGCGGTAGGTGGTAAGGTTCTATAATGTCTGACATTGCCTAGCCAATTTTGGCCCAAGGGGACACATTGTTAGTGCTATAGGGAGTTTGTCAGAAAAGTCTTGAAATAGTCAAAAATAATGGGAACTCAGGAAGATCTTTTTATAAATTTAAATAGGAAAATTGACTGGCAATTTCCTCAGTGTATTAAGAATGCTTAAATAGATAATTGATTTGGGGAATAGCTTAGAAAAGAATGGGATTGGGGACCTCAAGGTTTGGCCTAACCCAGCGAACTTTGAGCAAGGGGGAAGCGTTGAATATATTTGAAACAGCTTTAAAACAGTCGATGGTGGCCAAGTCACTGTCAGTTTGACCTCAGATGCCCAAATTGCAGCTTTACCACATTTTTGATGGTTAGCACAACAGTATCTTGCCCAAAGGGCAACAGGAACCTCCCAAGGCCACCACATTTAGGGCTGTCAAAAGAGTTTGTAAACAGGTTCAAGATACTCAACCCACTCACATTTGGTCACCTTGGCATCTGTTTGGACAAGTGAGATTCATCATATGATGATTCTACTATTTGGGGGGAAGGTTTTGAGCTGGCAGCGGCTTTTGATGATGACCTAAAGCCATCAGCAAAAACCACTGAAGTTTTGACATTAAGCAATTACATTTTAAAGGAACATGCCCATTGGGCTTTGTGTTATTTTTTTGAGGTAAGGTCTAAGTCAATGACAACATTTCCCAATGGCCAATGCATTGGTGAGTTTGATTAAGTATTTGACACTTGAAACATTCTTTTTGGAAGGTACACTCCCATCAGGCTTTGTTCCCAATATTTTTGAGGCAGGTTTCAAATTGACAACGTTTCTCAATGGCTAATGCCATTGGCGAGTTTTGCTGAGAATTCTACACTTGATTCCCCATTTGCTGAATGTGCATGCCCATTGGGATTTGTTGCAGATGGTTTAAGGCTTCCAGACCTTAAATTAAAGGGTTTGTTGTCATTAATTTTATAAGGACCTTTGGAAACATGTGGTGCCGGCTTTCAAGTATTTCAGTACAAATCCCTCAATTTGCTGTACTAATTTGGTGGGGATAATGCTAGGACAGATGGTGGAATCTTCAAAGGGAGAGATGTTACCCTTTGCTATCTACCACATGGCGAGATTGCCCTTTGAGATGCTAGAGACAGTTGCCCTTCTTGGACCCTTTTTTGTAGAGAACAGGAACACCACCTGGTCTAAGCAAAGGGGAGCTCCCCCAGACTCACATTATCCTTCCACTTTGCTAAAGGGAGGCGCCGCCACCAGGGAAATGAGCGAGAGCCACATTTATGTTGGCCTTGGGCAACTTGATAGCCATTTAATTTAGCAATCTTTTGGGGAGGACGGGGAGCCTTTTGGTGAGGGGCTTATAAAAGATTCAATCAGCCTCAAGAAGTTTGAAAAACCTTGGGCCCAGACCCGACTTTTCTCATAGGCTGGATAGCCTTTCCGCTTGACAATATATTGGACAGGTCACTGAGATTTGTGGGAAGCCAGGATGCCCTCCATTTCAGCCTACTCTGCGCCCTTTATCACAATAGGCTCTGGATCTGAGGGGACTGCCCCCTTGAACGTGGACAACTGAGCACATGGAAGACTGGGTGTGCTTTTAGTGAGGTGGCAATAATAAACGGAAAGAATCACTACCCAAATTTTCCTCCACCAAGTGGATACCCAAAAGTTTACTTGCAAACTTATGTGGGGCCCCTGCATCCGCAAATGGCACAAGTCAAACATGATGTATGAACCTTCCTTTATTTCATGTGCTGTGATCCACTTCTGATCTGCTAATAGTTTTTAGTCACTTATAGCCTTATCTAGATGCTCTCAAACCAAGGCCTGTGTGGCACAAATTTCTCGCATAGTTGGCATCAGCTGGTACCTCTAGGCAAAGGCACAGGCCAACTGAAAATTAGGGACTGTACCCAAGGTTGCTTCATATAGGGAAAACCACTGGAGCATGAATTATGTTATTATATGTAAATTGAGAAAGAGGAAGATCATCAGCCCAGATATCCTGTGCAGCTGCAAAGTAGCACCTCAGGTAATGTTCCAGGATCTGGTTAACCCTTCAGTTTGTCCATTGGACTGGGGATGGTATGCAATAGAATGACAGTGAGTAATCTTTAAGATCACTAAAAGCTTGTTCCATAATTGCGCCGTGAACTGGGGCCCACAATCACTGACAGTCTCCTGTGGGAGGCTAACATAGAGAAATAATAGCGCATGATAAACGGGCAGTTTCCTTAGAAGTATTAGTGGAAGAGCATGGGATGAATAGGAAAATTTTGTGAAGCACTTGACAACCACCCTCAATGCTGCAAGCCCATTAGAACTGGGAAGTTCAACGAAAAATCCATGGAGACTGATGTCTATGGACCATTGGCCTGCTGTAAGGGGTGATGGAGACCATTTCTTCCAGACCAGTTTGACTTGGCCCACACACAAGTTACACAGTCTGCAATCCAGGCCAGAATATCCTTTGAAAAGCCTGCCCAATTATAGGTACGCTTGATTAAGTCAATAAACTTCTTATCTCCTGGATGTCTGACTGCTGGAAGATCGTGATGAGCCTAAATCACTTCAGCTCAAAGGAGGGGATGAACTAAACCCGTGACCCAAACTGAATGGGGCCCTCATCCAGAGAATACAAGGGGAGTTTTGGAAGCAGGGAGGTACACTGCTTTATAAGGTTCACACCTTCCACGAGGGCCATTTGCGCTGCTAAAACCTTCGAGGTTAGGGGCACATCCGTAGCTAAATCTGCTGCCAAAACCATGGGAGGTACAATGGATAAGTTTTGGGAGGGGGAATAACTGTGACCAGCTTCACCTCATCTGAGTCTGCAGGACAATGTGCAAGGTTGTGACTTAGGAAGTCAGGAAGGATTTCCAACGCTCCTTTACAAACTCATACTTGAAGTTAAAGCTACACAAATCCTTTTAAGTTCAGGCCTGCTGGTGTGCCAACTTCTGTGGTTTACATAAATAAAGAAGGGCTTGGTGGTCCATGTGCACTGTTAACTCATGCTGAGCGTCCTGAAAGAGATACTTCCAATGGCTCAAGGCCCAAGCTATGGTTACCAGCTCCTTATCGTAAATGGTCAAGAACTGTTCAGTGAGAGAGATTTGTGGAAAAATTAGGTGACTGGATGTTCCAATCCATTGTGCTCCTGAAGCAAGACAGCCCCTAAAGCATCGTATGAAACATCACATGCTACAACATAGGGTTTGGAGGGATCTGCATGTTTTAGGATGTGGGGTGACAAGAAAACCTCTTCAAGCGACTCAAATGCCTGATGGCTCTCTGGCATCCAACAAAGGGGAAAATTCTTACCCATGAGTGGATTAAAGTGGGGGGGCTAAACTGGGATATGACAAGCGATATTTTTAATAATAAGATAGTGCCCAAGAAGCTTCACAATTACATTTGATCTTTGGAGTTGGCCATTTATGGTTGGCATCCAGCTTGCTGGGGGAATGGCGTACCCATCTTTTAAGAAAATAATGCCCAAAAATGGTAACCTCATTCCTGTAAAACTTGTACCTTGATTGCTTAACAAACAGCCCCAATCCATGTAAGATAGCCACTACCGCCTCCAAGTCATTGCATGTTGTATAGAAGTAGGATAGTGTACCAAGATATCATCAATATATGAAACCGCGCAGGTGAACTGGAGATCACCTTCACACTATTGATTATCCTTTAAAATGTGGCTGGCGCATACTTTAGCCCAAAAGATATCACTCGAAATTGAAACATGCCCTATTTTGTTCAGATTGTGGTAATCCATTCCTGACTTTTCTATCACCCAAATCTGATTGAAGGCATTAACAAGATCAAGTTTTGAGAACACACACGTTTTGGCAATTGCTTGGCCAATTGTCTGCTCCAAAGGCAGTGGGTAGGGATTATAAATCAGTATTTAATTAGGAGACTGTAATCCATGCAGGACGAAAGGAACCATCAGCCTTCTTGGAAAAGATGATTGGAGAGGTACTTGGGGATGTCTATTGGAACACTCAACCCTTCTTGAGAATTTTATTAAACCATGCATTGAGGGCAGCTTCCTCCTACACTGTGTGCGGGTACAATGGGAAGTTTATGTTCACTACCTGCACCGTTGTCCAAAAACTAAAGTCAAATTCTGTATGTGGGAGAAGACAGTCTACCTTCTCAGAAATAAAAATATTTTTATATCCCATCAACGCTTATGGAAAATCTGATGGGTGGCCCGCAGGGGAAACCAGGGATGTAACCAATCCTTGATCTTGAGTTTTAGTAAGGATATCCAGTAAGGGAAACTCCCCCTCCGTCTGACCATTGGAGAATGACAGAATATTAGATGCAAGGTAATCCTTACATGATGCCTAAACTCACCAACCCACTACCAAAATTACTGGTGACATGAGGTTAGTTTATATGAAAAACGATCACAGAAACTAAATTGGTGAACAGAGAAATTTACTGGGCGCATACTTTTTATGATAGCTGGGAGGCCAATAAAGCGACCATCACCGCAGGACTCAAGTCCAAGTCAAGATCAAGCTGGTGGGCCAATTCTAAGCTCATAGAGTTACCCGCTTCTCCAATGTCAACAGAGGCCTCAAAGGACACCTGATGTGCTTCGATACTAATTTTCATTGGCAATAAAAAGTAAGCGGAATTCTGTTTATTAACAGATAGGTTATTTCTGATGACACTGAAAAGATAGCAAGCAAATCAGGGGAAAGATCAGGTTTTTTATATGGAGTAAAATTTGGAATATTAAGAAGTTAGGAACCATCTCCTTCAAGCTGGTCTTCCATTGACTCACCAACATGTAAAAAAGGATAAACCAACATAGGAGCGAAGGCAGAATCTGACCCTGGAACCAAAACTGATACTGATTCCACAATAGGATTAGGATCTGAGACCACATTGGCCAAACTGATCATGAAGTTTCCAGCTTGAGGGTGGGGAGTATGGCGGTGAGAGGCACTAATGGAAGTCTCTGCCTTGCACATTTGATCCACTGTACCCATAGGGGTGGACCAAACCTCGTGATGAGCGGAGGCAGAATCTAATGCAGATCTGAAAATTGCTTGGATTAAATCAAAAGAAAGATCAAGTACTGGTGCTTGCTCACAGAAGGCTGAGACTATAAAGCTCATGCTAGGGACTTCAGCATTAAGGTTTACTAAATGGAACAAACGTTTTGAACATGGCACAGAGGGTTTTAAAGCTGCTGATACTGCTGCGACCAGTGAAGAAGGGTCACATGCCTGAAAAGAAGAACTCAAAAGATCTTGCACTCACCAAAGAGCTTCGCCTTCAACCGCATCTAAGAGGTCAACACCTTGCTGGGTATTGGACAGTGAGCTTGCATTATTCAGGGCAACATTGGATTGCATTTTCACCTTGGCAAGGGCTTCAAGGACCTTTTAGCAACATCTCAGGAAGTAACACCAGGATTCTCTACTTGAGGGTGAGATGAGGGGAGAGTAGAGGAAAGTGAGGGCATGCTATCATAAAGAATTTCTCTAAGAGCTACTCAAATGCTGCTCGCAAAACTGGTGACTGACCAAACAAACATCAGGAGACAAGCTAATGACTTCACGTTATATGGTAAAGGGTTACCACTGCAGTGCCCATATCTAAGAGGAGGACATAAATGATGGAAATAATGGAAGGTCAATTATGTCAGGGAGCTGGCAGATAAAGTTTAGACTATCCTGCCTTTCAATATGTAAAAACACCCAAAAGGCAAGACAGAATGTCAGAGGCATTGCCACTTAAACGACGTTGACTTGTTTAGGGAGATGTGTGACAATTGAGTGCTGGTGAACTTCAAGTGTAAAAAGGAATCTGGCGAGGAACCAGGCTGTTGCAGCTCCATACCAGTTGGCCTTGATGCAAAGAGTTGTACAACTGGATTTGGCAATTTTGGACTCTTCATAGAAGAGCTTGGATGATCATGAGAAAAAAGGTGGATCGTCGCCTGGAAAGAACACAGTTTAGCCCACAGGATACCAATAACCTGCTGGCACTGGCCTCAACAATGGGTTGAATTACAAGAAAATTTCACAAGATACACCCAGTTTATCTCAGTAGGTGCTATATTTACTCTCATGACTGGTATTGCCCAGCCAATATTGGGCCCAAGGGGCCACATTGTTAGTGCTATAGGGAGTTTAGCAGAGAAATTTTGAAATAAAGCAAAATAATGGGAACATAAGGAGATTTTTAATAAATGTAAATAAAGAAAATTGACTGTCAACTTCTTCAGTGTATTATGACTGATTATATAGAAACTGATATGGGGAATAGCTTAGAAAAGCATGGGTTAAGGGACCTCAAGATTTGGCCTAACACAGAAAACTTTGAGCGAGGGGGAAACGTGAACTTAATTTGAACCAACTCCAAAAGAGTCAGTGGTGGGCCAGGTCACTTTTGGTTTGATCCCTGGATGCCCAAATTGTAGAATTAATACATTTCAACAGTTAGCATAACAGAATTTTGACCAATGTGCAACAGGAACCTCACAAGGCCACCATATGTAGGGCGGTCCCAAGAGGTTGGAAACATGTTCAGGATACTCAACCCACCCACATTCGGTCACTTTGGCATCTGTTTGGCCAAGTGAAATTCATCATAAGATGAATCTACTATATGGGGGAGGGTTTTGAGCTGGTGGCAACTTTCAACAATGACCCAATGCCATCAGTGAGTTCCACTGAATATTTGACATCAAACACATTAGTTTTTAGAAGGCACATGCCATCAGGCTTTGTTTTCAATGTTTTTAAGGTAAGTCTTAAGTCAGCAACAACCTATCCAATGACCCGTTGCTCTTGGTAAGTTTGACCAAGGATTCACACTAGAAACATCCTTCTTGGAAGGTACACGCTCATAAGGCTTTGTTCTCAATGTTTTTGAGGCATGTTTTAAGCTGATGACAACATTTCCTAATGGCCCAAAGCCATTGGCATATTTTCCCAAAAATTTAAAACCTGATTTCCCATTTATTAAAGTGAATGCCCATCAGGCTTTATTGCCGAAGTTTGAGACTTCCAGACCTTATTTGGAGGGCTTTACTGCTATTGACTTCATATGGACCTTTTGGCCCATGGGGTGCCAGCTTTCAAGTATTTCAGCACAAATTTCTTCAATTCGCCATACTAAATTGGCAGAAGAAAATATGGGAATAATTGGTAGAATATTCAAAGGTAGAGCTGTTACCCATAGCTTGTCTACCACATAGGTGATATCGCCCTGTTAGAGAGAGGGACAGCTGCCCTTCTTAGACCCTTTTCTGTAGAAAATGGGAACACCACCCGGTCTAGGCAAAGGGGACGCATCCCTGGACTTACCCTTTTTACAGGGGCCTATTCACCACAAACTTTCTTTATAAAAATAAAGGCTATTGGGGGGATTATCCCCTTCTAGACTTCCTGCTGCCATGAAACTAAGGTTAGCTGCTTTAGAACACCAGCTAGCCAGGCTCTGTTCCAACTTAAAGCAGCTGAACAGAACACCACCCCAGCCATCTAAAAATCCTCTTCCGCGACAAGTTTACTCCAGGTGAGTGTAGCATTGCCTCGTTCCTCTTCATTTATGATTTGGCTATGGGAGGCATGACTGACCACAAAATCAAGTATATTTCTCCATGTTTAAGTCAGATGGCTAAGAGATAATAGTTCCATACATAGACACCCTTAATACCTGGACAGAATTTAAGATATGCTTATGAATAAATTCAGCTCCCCACAGAGTTTAGAGAGAAAAATAAGGGCTTTATGCGCTTTTTCTGAATGAGGGCGAATCAGTTGCTTCAATTTTTTATTGGTACTACAGTGAAGCTTAGTCCCTGCTACTTGCAAAAATGCTACCTCTTGATGTCGCCATTGCTGCTATTCTGAATGGGTTACTTCACGCCCTTCCCTAGTAAGGTATGTTATCACAATTAAAAACCATTTTGGAGCTCACATGTTTTAAAGGAGTCTTTATTGGAGATTATCAATCTTTATGAAGTTGAGACCCCCAAAAAAGTGGGGTAAAACCAAGTCTTAACCAATGAGGATCTCCTCAAAGTAGACTGGAAGAAGGAGTCCACGCCAACCCTACTGACCTCTCCGGGGCTGACTACCTTCCCAAAGCCAGTTCTTGTGGTGCGTCCCAAACTAGAATGCTCTCCTCCATCAGAGATTGGTCAGAGGGAGACAGGGTTGTCAATTTCGGGATCTCTTCCCTCAGATGTACCCCACGTCAGCCCTATGAATTTAGTTGAGTTCTTGCCCCCCGCACTCTCTCATAATTGGTATATCATAGTGGCTCCATCCTCACGTCACCCAAAGCCATCATCCATAATAACCATGACCTCCTCTTTTACCACGCCCCTGAAGAACTTTTCTCCACCAGTGGCCCCAAAAATTGGTGCAGTTACAATGCTTTCTCGAAAATCAAAAATGGTAGATGAGCGCCAAAAGGCCCTCATCTGTGAGGAGGACATTCCAGTTGCTTGGCCATCTACTCTAAACTCTTTGGTGTGAATCACAGCCCCTCTGATGACGAATCTGAAGGAGATGGCAAAGAGGTCGAAAATTAAGTCCTAGAGCCACAATTTAAGTGTATATACTGGATAGGTTGAAGCCTGAAAGTATTGAGATGGGTATGATACCACGGCATACCTATCTTAACAGGAGTTCTGGTGTTCAGAGTTGGTTTGATACTGCCAGTGATACTGACCAGTCTATTTCTACAGTGATTGGTTTAACCCATCATTTTCACACCATTCAAATTTAAAGATAGATACCCTGAGATCGCTCAAAGCCTTACCTCCTCTCTCCATTTGAAGGAGGTTCTCGCCTCCCCCTAAATTTGATATCATTATAACCAAGTTAGAGGTTGTTGTCAATAAGTTGCAAGTTCTAGCCATCCTTGATATGGGCGCCCAAGTCAATGTGGTTTTTCAAAGATCATTAATAAGATAAGTTGGTGCCTGACCTGGAATATTCTCAAGAGTTTGGAACTGTGGGGCTCAACAACGCGTGAGCTATTAAATTCTATTCTTCTCTACCTTATGTATTAGGATGCTCCTCCTGTTCAATCCCGGTGTGGTCTTTACAATAACGCATATGATCTGCTCATTAGCACTCAATTCATGATCAGGTATGATGGAATTATCAATATAATAAAGGGATTTTTATCCCTTCTAATTATGAAGTCCCTAGTCTTTACAAATGATGAGCCTAAGAAGAAAGATTACACATGCGTATTTGAGTACTATTCCTCCGCCCTCTCCTTACTTTATACCACGTTGGGCAGAAACACAAAAAATCTTCATGATTCTGTGGATGCATCAGAGGGCCTTCCATTATATGCGTCAGAGGAGGTAGTATTTAAGGCGAGTGAACAAAAGGTGATAGACACCAAGATTACCTTACAAAACCCTACAACTGCCTATTGCACTTAACAAGTATTAATGGGGTATGTCCTTTGGCACCACAAATGTTCCCAGGTATTCTAGACCCTGCCTATCAGCGACCCATCAATATTCTGCTGAGGAATCTTACCAACAAGGACAAGGTCATAAAGAAGCATCAGTATATTGGAAAAGCCCTGCTTATTTCAATTGAGAATATCTGACAAGTCCATTATATTGGGTCTATGTTAATTCTGGGACTGACTGACCATTTACTATGCGCTTATTCCAGCGTTATAATTTCCGATGATCCAACTCTCATAGAGATCAAGAAAGTTCACACTATACTGGAGTCCTATAGTTCCATCATCTCCAAATCCAATACTGACTATGAGCATATCTAGAAATAGAGTCACACCATTGATGTTGGTGATGCACACCTATCCAATCTAAGACCTAATGGAAGTCAAAAGTTGAGGAGCTCCAAACAATGACGGAGATGAAACAACTACTGAATGCGAGGCTGCGTATCTAAATTAAGCCTATGTCATCTCTATTGCTCATAAAAAAGAAGAGTGGTGGTCATTGAGTATTTATGGACTACCGCAAACTGAATAACCTCGCCAAGATAGATAGTTACCCTATCCCCTAAATTGACGACGTTTTAGCCCAACTCTCTGTATCAGATGTTTTCTACCTAAGTACTTGTCTAGTAAATACTTCCTGATGGATCTTTTCCCCCAAGAACAAAAGAAATGTGATCTTATCTGTAGTAAAGGCCTAATTCAACTCACTCGGCTACCCCTAGGGGTTTTGCTTTGCCTTCCACGTTTCAGCAAGCCATGGACCACATATTTCATGATCTTAAGCTGAGTCAGCAACTGCCTATCGTGATGATATCACCATCTTCTTTAAAACTTTCAGCTAGCACATATACACTTTTAAGGAAGCCTTCCAACGCCTGTGGGCCTCTCACATTGAGTTGAAGCCCTCAAAATATAATTTATTTCAATAAAAAATATATTTCCTAGGCTACGCCATCTCCCCAGATAGGATTCAGCACCAATATGATAAGAGTGAGGCGATATCCAAGATGCCTGCGCCCAAAATACAACCACGATATCCAGTTGTTCTTGGGAATGATGGGATATTACCATCAATTCATCCCCAAATTCGCCCAGCTCAATGAGCCCCTTGTACCCCTAGCTAAGAACACTCCTTTTCATTGAGGCGCGAAACAAAAGGCTGCATCTGAAACTCTAAAAAGTTGCTGCAGCGACGGCCAATCCCACGTCACCTTAACTATGATAAACCCTTCATGTTTACTGTGCCTCTGACTATAAGGTTGGAGCTATCTTGTCTCATTTAAATGAGCACGAGGTTGATCATCCCATTTTATACTTCATCAAGATGCTTTCTAATGAGGAACGCAGCTATAGCGTCACTGAGAAGGAGTGCCTTGCCATCTTGCTTTCTGTCAAATATTACCACCCTTTCTTATATGGGACTTCATTTAAAGTGGTTACTGACCACGCCTCTTTTTAGTGGTTAGAGAATATGAAAAGCCAACTGGGCGGTTGGCAATCTGGGCTTTGAAGCTTCAGTACTATGATATGACCATTGAGCACCGATCTGGGACGCATTATATGAATGTCAATGGGTTGGCCCGGCTTCCAGTCCTTCACTTAGATGATAGTGAAGCTGAGAGGCTACAAGACCTCATAATGACCCCTGAAGCTTGGGTATACGAGTATGAACCCGTTCAGAAGATGCTGATTTGGCACTCTTACAATACTAAGGTGGATAATGGAAGCTATACAGAAAAGTAGGGGTAAACTGGTTGCCCACCTCCAACCATCAGAGTGAGTACCAGTCATTATGGAGTCTCATGCCATCCTAGAGCATAGCGGAGTCAGAAAACCTATGAGTGGGTGAAAGAACGCTACTACTGGGAGGGAGTCATGGATACCATTATCAAAGTCATGGATGCTTTTCTGATATGTAAAAAGCAAAACCAGCTTCTTGATCAGGTATCAATATCAACCTACCACTCCTCAACATCCCTTCCACACAATAAGACTAGATGTGGTTGGCCCTCTACCCCAAACTATGATTGGAAATCGATATATATTGCTAGGGATTACTCACTTTACCAAATAGGTTGAGGATGTGGCTCTTCCAGCTTAGACGACCAAAGCAACTTCCACTTTTACTCCACCAGTACAGCTTCACTCTTAATTGTTGCCACAAGTTCATCTCAGTGATAAATGGGAAAACATACCTCCAGAGTGGGAAAGATTCTAGATACTTATAAAAAAACCCAGCAACTTTTCTTGATCCCTTACAAACCTTCACCCAATGGTTCTATTGAGAAGTTAATTGAACCTTGATCTCTATCTTAAGAAAAATGGCTACTTCTGACTCTATTAACTGGGATATATATCTTCTCAGTACCTTTATGGCCTACCATAATAGTTTCCACTGGATCCTCAAGATGTCTCATTATACGCAATATGGATGGTAACCTGAGGGCCAGCATTACTAGTAAAAGACCTTTTCACTGATAAAACTGACTTTGAGCAAGCCATGAAGAAGTTGGCCTAGCACATCAACAATCACTATCAGAGGCTATGAGTAATTTGGCAAAACTGTCACAAAAAAGGGTCAAGCTTATAATGAGCTCTGGCGCCCTCTTCCTTCCTTCCAAGTATCTGACTTGACGCTGTACTATCACAATTGTTAAGTTTTTAGCCAATGGTGCAAGATAAAATAACGAAATAGTGAAATTGAGGATATAAACTCGCTTTTCAAATAAAACTCCTGCTCATAATTAAGAAGTAGATTCTCCAATAATCCTTGATAATAGCCAGGTAACTCCGGTATACTCACCATTCTTAAGTCTACTAGCACCAACATATACAAGACCTTCTGTCTTTTTACAAAATCAGAAAATTATTTCTCTATAGTTGGGACTACTTCTCCGGCAGGCAACTATGTACTTCTCTTAGGGAAGAATAAACACACACAACTATCTAATATAGATGTAATGGCGACAGATATGAATATCCAACAGATGACAGATGGATAATAATTAATAAACTAAGCAACCGTAGTTATTAATGATCAATAAAACTAGTAAATGATGATTAATTATTTAATTAATGTTTTATTAATTGGCCAGGCGCCATTATTATATACTTCTTGGGCATATCCTGGTCAAACTCATCTATTAGTTGAGTTCATTCATATTATGCAAATCCTCTGCTGGTCATGGCAATAATTATGAAAAATTTCAAGTCAATTCAGCCCATGAATTGACTAAAAATAACAATTGTTTCAGCCCAATTGGAGGCAATTTTACCTTATAATCAGGATGACTTTGGGCTTTAAACTCAACATCAAAATCTTCCGATTAGAGCTACATCATAACTCGACGTCTAACAATAAATGGGAAATGAAAAATATATGATCATAAAAGATGATGCACCCCAATTTGGGATGTTGGTAGGCCTCTCAATAGTACTAATTACTCTCATAATTGGGACAACTTTGGGTTTTGAACTCAACATCAAAATCTTCCCAATTAGAGCTACATCATAGCTTGACATCTAATAATAAATGGGGAATAAAAAATATATGATCATAAAAGATGATGCACCCCAAATTCAGGACGTTGGCAGGCCTCTCAATAGTACTAAGTATGCCCATAATTGGGACATCTATGTTTAAGTGCTTATTTATCAATTTCATTAAATCAAACCCAACTTCCGCCTTAGTGCATTAAGATTAATGTACTAATTTAGGAGGTACAACCTAGTTAATGCCATGGGACCACTTTGCACCCAAGTGTACCCATAATTGGCCATAATATAATAATATCATATCTGTTATTAGCTACAATAATTGGGCACCTCTGACGCAATTAGAGCGGTTATGAGGTGAATCTGATTTATAAAATTATGCAGATGAATTGGGAGAATCAAAGGATCCATCAATGGAAGTAATCTAACATCATTGATGGTTTTCTCAAAGGGTTTATTTTTGAGTTAACCATCAAAATCTAACATTTCCCCCCACTTGACTGGAATATAGACCCTGAATTTTCCTGAATTCATTTTCAATGTCTTAAAAAAGCTCAAGCTTTCATGGATGTCAAAATGCATCAATTCCCAATAGTAATTTTACTTAAGATGCTCCTTGGTTTTCTTAAAGCCTCCATGGCCAGTAGCCTTATGAGCAGCCAAAAATAGATCTGCTCGAGCTGAGGGATGGGGAAATATATATTTCTTCCCATCAATCACCTTGGATAAGACTCCTATATCAGTGTGTGTTTTTTCTTAATTAGAGGAGAATTTTCTGCATGGATTTGGACTCATTGTTAAGATAAAAATGCATCAGATTTGAGATTGACCCTTTTTTGTTTTTGATAAAATTTAGGTGTTATATTTTTAGTTATCATTTTTTTATACTTTTATACTCTTTATATATTATTTATATTGATTTTTCTTTGCTTTATATATATTTTTGTCAATTCTATCCCACCCTGCCCAGTCTATGAAAAATTCAACGGTTATTAGGGCAGTTTTACTTTTTTTTAATCATTGATCCTGCCCAATTACAGGTGCATTTTTAGCTAGAAACTGATATAATGGCCTTCTTTGCCAAGCTATCATCTAATTGAATTTAGACATGACTTCCAAAAGGTAGAGGATTGTCTCTTTGCTCTGAAATAACTGGTTAAGGGCCATATGCAGTGTTCTGATATGGCAAATATGATTTGAATATTGTAATTAAAATTGGGTTGTGTCACAAACTCAGCTATTAGTGACTTATGGCCTTCATTGACAGTTTTTGGCAGATAATAAGGTTTGAGCTCCCTTTGGCCTAATTATCCAGTAGTTAAAGCATTGCTTCTCTCATTAGAATGGCATGAAGGACTACTGGCCAAAATGGAGTTTTGTGTAAAGTTTGATTTTGATGTAGATAAATTTGCCCTAACTTGAGGCGGAGGTTTTTCACCAGAGAAATTTCCACCATTGTCTGAGTTAATGGTTCATTGATGTCCATATTTTCATGTAAGTGAGAATCATTTGATGTGCAAGGAAGAGATTTTTTAGAATAACTTTGGGCATTGAAATCTATATTAAACAATTTTCTGCCCACTTTAAGGGAATTAATTAAATCCATTTCATCTTCATTATGGGTTTGAGGACATGAAAATGTGTAAAGCACCTTATAAGTTTCTGTCTTGTTGTTTCCATATTTTTGGGCAAATTCTGATAGTTTGAAAATTGAAATCCATTATATTAGTTGTGTTTGTCCCTGTAGTGTGTTCAATGCCCCCGTAGTGAGCACCAAAATGTTAAGTTTTCAGCTGATGGTGCAAGCTAAAATAACTTAACAGTGAAATTGAGGATATAAACTCGCTTTTCAAATAAAACTCCTGCTCATAATTGGGAAGTAGATTCTCCAATAATCCTTGAAAAATAGCTAAGTAACTCCGGTATACTCACCATTCTTAAGTCTACTGGCACCAACAAATACAAGACCTTCTGTCTTTGTACAAAATCATAAAATTATTCCTCTATAATTGGGACTACTTCTCCGGCAGGCAACTATGTACTTCTCCTAGGGAAGAATAAACACACACAATTATTTAATATAAATGTAATGGTAACAGATATGAATATCCAACAGATGACAGATGGATAATAATTAATAAACTAAGTAACAGTAGTTATTAATGATCAATAAAACTAGTAAATGATGATTAATTATTTAATTGATGTTTTATTAATAATCCAGGCGCCAGTATTATATACCTCTTGGGCATATCCTGGTCGAACTCATCAATTAGTTGAGTTCATTCATATTATGCCAATCCTCTGCTGGTCATGGCAATAATTATGAAAAATTCCCAAGTCAATTCAGCCCATGAATTGACTAAAAATAACAATTGTTTCAGCCCAAAATGGAGGCAATTTAACTCTCATAATCAGGATGACTTTGGGTTTTAAACTCAACATCAAAATCTTCCCAATTAGAGCTACATCATAGCTCGACATCTAATAATAAATGGGGAATAAAAAATATATGATCATAAAAGATGATGCACCCCAATTCAGGACGTTGGCAGGCCTCTCAATAGCACTAATTATGCCCATAATTGGGACATCTATGTTTAAGTGCTTAATTATCAATTTCATTAAATCAAACCCAACTTCCACCTTAGTGCATTAAGAATAATGTACTAATTTAGGAGGTGCAACCTAGTTAATGCCATGGGACCACTTTGCACCCAAGTGTACCCATAATTGGCCATAATATAATAATATCATATCTATTATTAGCTACAATAATTGGGTACCTCAAATGCAATTAGAGTGGTTATGAGGTGAATCTGATTTATCAAATTATGCAGATGAATTGGGAGAATCAAAGGATCCATCAATGGAAGTAATCTATCAGCATTGATGGTTTTCTCAAAGGGTTTATTTTTGAGTCAACCATCAAAATCTAACAATAATAGTATCGCCACTAGAAGGGAGAAGCTTGGTCTATTTAATAAAGACCTTTTGTAGTCACTTAAAAGTGAGGTAATGAGTACTCCATCAAATTCCTTACTACCAAAGTTACTGTTAACCAAGTTCATGGATGGTTATTGCAGCCTTATTCTCCCCTTAACACTCTTGATTGGGGTGATGTGGGTATTTACAATTCTGATGCTGCAATAGTGGTGTTTTGGGTTCTCATTTAGAAAACACTGGCCAAAAACCCTGGTTGATTCTTGGCAGAACCTCACAAATTGGGGTAATACTATTGCATCCACTCCTTGGCCAAATTCGCTCTATAGCTAATAGTAGGGTTGTGCTGAACCTGTGGCAAAATTTGGGGGAGTTGTTCCATAGTACTCCCCATCCCCTTTACAATTTAGGTTAACCACCTATGCCGCAGCCACCACTTTTATAGCTTTAAATGGGGTCTTAATAGATAAAATTACTTTACTGCCCTATGATTGGGTTAAATATATTAAATCCTTGCCTTACGGATTTATCCTACCTACTATCGCCCCTACATCAGCTGTTCCGTCAAAGCAAGATGAGTCTCAAGAGATCCAATATGCCAAACCCTAATATTCTCTAATACAGCTTTCCTAGCCTAATCCAAATTTCTCACCTAACTCACTTTGAGCCTAGATATGTTTAAATACTAAGCATCAAGATATTAATATGGTTCTCTTCTTGACCCCCCAATTAATATTAATAAACAATTTATGAAAAGCAACCCTTTAATAAAATTCAAGTGTAATATTTTAAATATAGGTAGTATAAAAATCCATTAAAAATGACATTTAAACATTAGGAGTGAAACTTCTCCTGCAAGCATTGTTAAAATCCAGGATGAAAAGCACCAACAGGCATCCAAATCCACTGAATTCCAACAGATCAAGATTTAATATTTAATAACTATTAAAAATGCACCTATAATTAATTTTATGATAATTTTAACAATGAGCTATATTTTTGAATGCTCTAAATTTAATACAGCAAAAGAATAGTGGAACTAGGTATAAGCAGAAAGCTCATGTACAAATCATATCTTTTATACTGCCCTTGAGCCACAATCTAGGTGAAGATGTAAGGTGAGAAAATGATTGAATGTATATAATCAGAAAAAACGATATAAGTTACTAATGAAATTGCAATAAGAATACAGACTTTTATACTTTAGAGAATATTATCAGATATTCATATTATTTTTTGTACTAGTGGTGCCAAACCCAAAAGGGGGAGCCGCCACGCACCATCAGATATTCATATTAAAGCACTTTAGTTGATAGATACATTATGGATTATCTTGGCTCATAACATTACAAGTTGTCTTGTAGATCATAAGGAAAGTTGTCATAGTATAGAAGTTTTATAAAAAATAATGCCTAATTTTCTATAAAAAATAATTACTTAGTATACAGTGAACCATCTATCAAGTTTTTATCTCATACATCAATAAATGAAAATACATCCTATACCTTAAGAAAAAGAGAAAGACTCTTTGGTGATGACAAGAACAAAAAAGGATTTAAGAGCAATCTATTACTTATGTCTAAATTTAGTGAGCATAGATGTGGTAGCTATATATTCAAAGAAAAATTTTAATCAAGAAGATAGTATAGATTTATTATAATTTTCAGGGTGAGCACTTCTTCACTTTCAGTTGTCCTGGGTAGGGAGCGTAAAATTATTACCTAGTAAAGTGGTTGCATACTCTGTAACATTTCTGCTATAAGGTTACTCACTTTTTAAACCTAATAATCCATTCAGTACAAACCTTGAAGTAAAATTACTATGTTGAATATACCTATTTTTCTTTAAAGGGCCTAAGGATGACAATTAGGTCTATGCAACTAGAGCTCTAGACTTTTGGACTATTAACTGGTAATAGTATCTTTAAAGAACAAGACTATTGATATCTCCTCAGCTTTTTGTACCTATAAGTAAAAAGTAATGATTATCTTTCGCTAGATTGGTCTGATATATTCTCTCCTGAATTTTATAGATAGTTTATATCTTTAGAAGAGATACCATTTAAAAGAATTTCTATTTCTGCTCATGCATATACATGAGATTCTTACACATTGTTAGTTCGTTGCATTACACGTTGTCATTAGTTTTAGGCGTTTGTAGTTTGATATGACAAAAGACACTATATCACTTGCACCTAATAAATATTGACGAGTTTTAAACTTATGTTTTGTTATTTTGTCACAATTAAAAAAATCAAGGCTATTATATTTCTGTAATCAGCGTGATAATCTTTCTAGGAGTCGCCAAATCTGACTTATTGTTCAAATATATATATATGGATATTTAAAGGTCTTAAAAATTTCTGGGTTTTTGTAGCTGTTATTTTTATATTAAACCTCATTAGTGAAATGTTTTTAAGGTAAAATATCTAATCTTCTCTGAAAAATTCCTTTATGGAAACTCAATATCAAGAAATACACCAAACGCTTTAGAGATAAAGCCTTATATGGAATCAGATGACCTATACTACAAACTATGAAGGCAGTTACAACTGCTGGTAAAGAGTTTTTTTAATAGCTTGACATACTTGTAAGTAAAATCTCAAGATGCTTTAGGAATACGGCAGGTAATACTATGAGTAGGATCTGTAATAAAATAATTTTTATAAGAGACTGCCATAATCAGTAGAGTATCAATTAAACCATCTTTGAACCCTCATCTTGGCAGCAATTAGATCAGTTTTTAAGCATGTCCTAGACCACATGTTTTATACTTTTGAAAAACTTATAACTAAAGTAAGAGTCTAGAGGCTTTAGTATTGTTGCATTTATTTATGGAAAGTTTTTATGACTTTTATTAAAATTAAGTGACTAGGGCTAAATATAAACATAACCAATGGAATTCTTCCAGTTTTAGGTAACCGTGAATGAGAGACCAAAATACCGCTAAAAGTTTTTAGAATATGATAGTCCAAATTTTCTTGGTGAAAGATTAGTAGGAGAAGTATACAACTGAATGCTACTGGCCATTGAGATCATAAAGATTACAGCCCTCACATCATCCACTAACTCAATGCCAGCCGCAATAATTTGTTTTTTCCTTTTCCACATGGCTATGTATGGGGTGTTGTATATACTTTATTCAGCTTCATAAAGTTTTCATACTGCTATTGGGTCCTGAAAGCTTTCAATACAATATCTTAGCAATATGATGATTACTACCTCTCAGTAAAGTAATGAATGGGAATAGAATACATTGAAAATAACCTTTAATAGTTGACAGAGTTGCACTGATTGTCCATTGAAAGATCTTAGTCCTCACTTCCTTTTGAGATTCTCGTCAGATTTTTTGCTGACAATATATAACACTACTAACTCATTTGGATGGTTTTAGAGACATCATCAAAATTTAACAGTCACAATGTGCAGCTGAACATTAGGGTTTGACTTAGGCTGCTTAAATAATTACCTTCTTATCATTAGTTATTAATGAGACATATTAATTGCTTTGGTTGTGAATTACTGCTCCTGTTTCTAACCTGACCGTTTTCTTTAAATTTTCATTTTATTATAGTCGTCATTAACATTACAAAAAAACATAAACTGCTATTTTTGGCCACCCAGACTAAATTTTGACAATAAAATGAGTTTCTGGGTTAAGATAGTTATATCTCTCACCTTTGCAGCGGCAATGGGCTACCTATAATTCGTTTTAGAGGCATTTGAAAATCTGTGGCTCACTGTTGCAGCAGTCACTATAGTTCATAATGCAAGATGAGAGATTTTAGTTAGATACTGTCAAAAAGCTTATTGTTCTGCCAACCTTATTTCTGACATTTTCCACTTGACTAAACAATGTGCTCTCAAATAGCACATTTATCATGCTCTATAGCAGCCGACTTGAGGGTATCATGGAGATTAAACTAAGGAAGGAGTCATATTTTGTTTAAAGGGATTTTGTGATCAACAAGTGGGCGGCCAACAGACAGATGTGGTACTAGGGGTCAGGAACATTAAGAGATGACGATGCAAAATAAACCTTATTGTAATAAAAAAGTTAACAATTAAAAAATAATAAAAACAAAAAAGAGTATATTATTTAAATTTATACTATTATTGAAGACTTTTCGTCATCATGATACTCCTAGTAGAGTAACATCAAGATGTTTAACCCACGTTGTTCCCATTTTGTACCTTCCTCTATTGCTTCAAAGGCCAGAAAGTTGTTGCAATTTGGCAGCCAGCCCTGTTTAGTTGATTGCACCTGCTACTCCCATACAATTTGGTAGAATGAGCCTCATTGTGCTTTGGACCGCTTGTAAGTCTGATTTTTTAGGCATTCTGAGGGACATTTTCTATAATTTTCTTATCATTAAACATTATGTGCTACTTCTTCTTTTTGTTGATCATGGGGTTTCCGTTCTCTCCTTGATTAGTACAGTGTTTTATACCCTAAGGAGGCACCGGGCTTACATGGAATGTAAATGCTATGTTGATATAGTACTAGTATGGTTGTGTAGTGGAAGTAGGTGGTTAATCACCTACTCTACAAGTTTTTTTGGATGGTATCAGATAGCTGCGAAAAACACACCATCAAATTATGGGGCATTTACGCGTGTAAGTGGCACCAATATTTAACAATGGCAGAGAACGCTGTTGGTAGAAAATCTAGGTATTGTTTATACTTTCAAAGATAGATATACAGTCATATAGTTCCAGAGCCAATGAGGCATTCTGCGCATTGGTGGGACATGAGAAATTCCATCTTATTTATGGAACGATTTTGACAGTAAATCGATGCAGTTGGTTATACTTTTTAAGAAAGAAAAAGTTTTCCTGTAGGAGTGGTAACATCGAGTTGTTAAGCTTGGGTATGGTTTTAGGACCAAATTATTGCTGCTCTTTTGTCAGATTTGGACAAGATATCAGCTCTTACCATCACATGGACCTCTTGAGTAAAACTTCAAGCAAACTCTGGGAGGATTTTTAGTCTTATAAGCCAAAGGTGTTAAATTATGCCGTTCATTGAGCCATCCTCTTCACCAACTAAGAAAGTCCAATAAAGCTTATTTACTTTCATGTAAGAAACTAGCCTACCATGAATATTGTCAGGACTATGGGGTTTAGATCACTTTTCCCATTTACTTTTATAGGCCAGGAAACCCAAAGTTCCGGGTATGAATTTTATGTGTTTGCTTTACTTGGTCTGAAAAGTCTGTCTTTAGGTTAATGTCCTTGGAGTCATAAGATCCTGACTACTAATTTCCCTAGTTAAATATAGTAGGCCAAACTAGATAAAAAAATGGAAAAATAGAAAGTAAATTTTATTTGGTTAGAAAGGTATTATAAGGGAGATCAGGGAGGTTTCTTTAGTAAATCTACAAGCAGTTTAAGTAAGATCTAAACTAATTACCAATTATGGATTCTGTGGAAGACTAGTCAGCTTGGTCAAATAGGATTTTCTTGATGCATGGATTAAGCTTGAACCCTAGATTTAGGTGTCTTTGGAAACTAATATTTAATCAAATTAAATTGTCCCCAATATCAAGAGGGCTTGAAATTAGTAGGGATCATTTTTGATATTAGAAGGCTAAAAACTTAGTAGGGGAATATCCCCGATATAAGTTTCAACTATTTTAATGGATTGACTTGATTCCCATCATATGTCTAATGCAAATCTTTGATTTAGGTAGAAGCCCTGATAACACCCCCTCTAGATCTTGGCGCAGGGGGAAAAGCGGATGTAGAAACTGACTATGTAAGTAATTTCTAATGGTATTCTGAACAACTTCTACAATTGCGTTTTCGTTTCCCTGCTTATGAATAACTTTGTAGGGCTCTGACCAGTTGGTGCCCTAATTTCTTATCATGACCTCCCAGATGATGAGGTAGAAAAGGACTAGGTCACCCAGTTGGAAGGTGTGCAGTATTTCATATTTGACATCAAACCGACTTGTTTCTTTACTAGTGACAGCAGATAAGTTCTTGGAAGCCAGGGCCTGAAATTGGATAATTTAATTGATGATACTTCACATAGTGACTTCAAGGCTTTGAGGGGAGTCTTGGTCAAGCATATCCTGAACTTTAGAAGGCAGCTGGGTATTCTTTTATACAACGCTTGGAAGGGCGAAATTTTAATAATGCGGTGATAGCTGATTCTATAGGCCAGAATTGCACTAGGAAAATATTGGGGCCAATGAAGGGGTCAGTCATAGCTATTTTTCAAAGGGTTGCAGTTAGAGGACCATTTGCCCTGTCTATCATTCCATTTGTTGCAGGATGGTATGGAGTGGAAAGTACCTGAGTAGATCCCATTCAGTTCAGCTAAACCTTCCACCAGCAATGATTTGAAGTTTTGCCTATTATTGGAAAGAATTATGTTAGGTCACCCATGCAGGGTGATAATCCGATTTTAAAAAATGAGGCGTTAGCTTTTGCTGAAGCTGAGGGTAGTGATACAGCTTTGATCCACTTTATTATATGATCCGCTGCTAGGAGGAGAACAAATGACTATTTGAGGCTTGAGGGAGAGGTCCCACAACATTAATACTAATATTATGGAAGGGTTCACAGGGTGGAACTACATGATGTTGAGATTTTGGATTAGGTCCATCTTGACTTTTACATACCAGGCAAGACTCTAAACATCTTGGATGAAAAGCATTCCTTCCCAGTAGCATTGAGTCTTAGGCCAATGGTATGTTTACCAAATTCCCTTCGTGGCCAACTTGCCAATGTCCCTTCAATATGATTTCAGTCTAATCTGAGGGTCATATAAAGGCACCCAATTTGATATATAAGTTTGTACAGTTTACTATGTTTAAATTGGAGGTTCGCCAAATTTTTTAATTCTTTTTGGAAAAACAGGGATTCATTTTCCATAAATGTGATTTGGTCTTGAGGTCATTAAGCCTATTCTTCTCAGGGTTGGTTAAAGTTAAAATGGGAATCCTGGATAAGCAATCCGCACTTTGGTGGATGGGCCCTGGTTATGAGAAATAAAAAGCTGTAATTTTCAAGTTTTAATGCCCATTGGGCTACTTCCCATTAGGATCCTTCATTTGCTGTAGCCATTGAAGAGAAGCATAATTGGTAATTGAAAGAAAATGATTTCATATAAGTAGGTAAAAAACGGTTAATAGCCAGTAGGAACGCCAAGAATTTGCACTCTAAGACGGTGTAGTTGTGTTTGGCTCTTGTTAGTGCTTTGCTATAGAAGGCAATAGGATGGTCTACTATGTTTTAGTCATGCTGAATTAGTATGGCTCTGATGTCTATATCACTATTTCAGTAAAAAGTAAAAAGGGTTTGGCAAAATTAGTATGTGAAAGTACTGGAGAGTGGGAGAGAGCTACATGGAATAGGCTGAAAGTTTGCTGTTGCTCTTCTTTCCAATGGAAGGGTATGCCCTTCTTCAATAAATATACTAGAGGCTCATATGTGTCAGCAAAATAGGGAAAAAACAGGCAATAATATCCCAAATCCCTAAAGACCTGTACGTCTTGTTGGTATTTAGGGGGGAACATCTTAGAAATGGCCATAACCTTACAGACCTTTGAGATCTTCTGGCTTTACCTACCATATGGCTCATAAAATCCGTTTCGCTCTAAAAGAAGGAGCATTTTGATGGCCTTTTTTAATGAGACTTGATGTAACTGCTGGAAACTTTCAAGGATGATCTATGAGCTTGGTAAAATTTCTAAAAATTGTAACATCATTGAGATAGACTAGTACGCATGAACGTTTTAAGCAACCTAAAGTCCATCCATATACATGTTAGAAGATACTAGGGGAGTTACATAACCCTGTGGCGTTTGAGTGGGATTAAATAGTCCTTCAATTAAAATGAGGACACATTTTTCACGATTCTCCAGCAATAGTAAATTTTCCAGTACCCACTGGTAAGATCTTCAGCCAAAAAACTAGTGGGAACCTGACATCAAGCATAGGGATCATCTATATAAGGCAATGGATAGCTATCTTAGCTTGTGATTAAATTGAGGCGGTGATACTCTATGATAACACGTTGGCCACCATCTTTCTTCCAGATTAATAGAAGCGGGAAGCTTATGGGATTTTGGGGGTGTTATCACGTACCCCTTAATATTTTAGCCAGAGAACCTGAAGTTGAAGGGCATTGGATAATACCTGTTTTCTTCTTTTAGTCAAGAAGTCTTTATACCAGATACTTCATTGGTTAAGGAAATTTAAAAATATACTGCACCAAATATAACTTAAAATTGATGAAAAGAAAAATTAAATAAAATTTATTTTTGCCAAAGCATCGCTATAAGGTAGTTTTGTTCAGTATGTCTTCAAGCTAAGATCTAGACTCATAACATACCGGGGATCAAGTGGAAGGTAGTCATTTTGTTTCAATAGGATTTTCTCTCCTCATAAATCATGTTTGAACCCTGATACTAGGGCGTGAAATGTTATCAGAATTTTTCTCTGATTAGGGCTTAGCTATTTGGCCAACTTTGGTTCAATTTCCGTTATGTACCTTGTTTGAATCTCCAATTTGGGTTGGAATCTTAACAAAGCCCATGGGCTTTTAAAAGGCTCAAGTAACCTGAACTCCTACAGTTTCAGTAACTCTACAGCTACTTGAGCCTCCTAAACTTTAAAGCTTTTTTTTGGTCAAGCTTTAAACGGATTGTGATCCTTAGTCTCAATTTGGTGGATAACCTTTTCCATTTTTCTGTAGTCATTTGTTCTTGAGGAAAAAATATCACCATACTCCTCAAGGTGATATTTGACATTCTGGAGTATATTAAGGGGTGATATTATAACCAATTTAGCTCTCAATTAAAGCTATAATGGATAGAGGATTGAATCAAAATTCTTGTAAAGAGCCAAAACAACTCACATTGGCGATATTCTCAATGGGACATAATTTTATGTTATTAATAGGGGCATGGTGATGGACTTAAGAGCTTGATTAGTTAAATTCCCTAATAATATAGAGATTGATTTCCCGTATGCAGGTTCCAAAAGCACTGGGTAGGTCACCGTTTCTTTGGTTGAAAAATTTGGGTGTCCATTTAGCTCCAAAACTTGCTTAAGAGGGATGTAATTATGATCCCCATACCCAAAATTACTTGTGAGCCAGAGGGTATTGTAAAAAGATGGGTAATATACAGAGGGATCCCATCTTAAGCAACCACAGCCTCAAAGGGTAAATTAGTTCTGCATCCTAAGACTTGATATTTGACTTTACAAATAGAGAACGGGTATTTGAGCAGACATCTTCATTTTTTGGGGCTCCTTTACTTTTGACTGGGAGGTCACATATCAAATGAATCTGATACCCTAATAGGGACAGGTACTTTTCTTTGTAGTTGCTGATGGAATTGAATTCCCATATCAGTTGGACTCCAATAAGCAACTCATAATTATAGTTTTCTAATAAAATAGTGGGGCAGAACCTAGAGCTTTTCAAATTGGAGAGGTAAGGCATAATACGCCCTAATTGCTTTAGTTGTCCGTTTACTGGCTGTCCCATATTCAGCTTTGGGGATCAAGTCTGGAGCCATTTTTACTTTCTTAATAAGCTAGGAGGATATAACAGCAACCGGTGAGCTAGCATCAATTATTGCTAAGACTTTAACCTTATGAACAACTCCCTCTACTCAAACCCCCAAAGAGATGAACTATGGATTAACAGCTGGTAAACTTTCATGGGGAATCTGTAGCAAATCAAGTGGAGGATTTTGTAACAGCCAAGCTCAGGATTGCTCAACGCTAAAAGGATTATCTGCAAACACTTGGCTTTCCATAGAGGAGATGAACTCCAAGATTTGATTAAGTAGCTGACAAATATAAACATAAAAAAGCTGAAGACCTTTATTTTCTTAGATAAGAAGGGATACATCGACTTCTTCAGGCGCTGCTAACACAAAGCATCCCGAGGTGCTGGGCATAGATTTAGAGCTAGTGCAAGGGCTCTGAGGCACTTGATTGTCATCAGAATGGGACCCCCTGCCCTATAATGGCTTATCTTTTGCTGACCTACGTAGAAATATGCAACAAGTGTCTACAGTATGATTGTTTCTCTTACAAAAAAATGTAAGGCAACTTGGGGTAGATGACTTGGGCGGTGTAACCTCTAGCACTTGGGGATGATGCTTATCATTATTAAAATGAGGGGGCCCAGTGGGTTTGATTTAATTTGGCCAGAATCTCCAAAATGGCTTCTAATATAGAGGTAGGTCCAGTTAGACTTCACCGCAATATGATAAAGTAGAATATAAGGCATAAGTTTAAACGCCAAAAAATGAAGCAGTGATAGCGTCATCTAATTTAAGATGATTTCTGGTGACCAACATTTGAGCCTCAATGTAAATTGGGGAGCTAACTCAGTGACAGTTTCTGCACAATTAGGGATTATTCACATAAGATTTTAATTTGGTTGGATAAAGTTAAGTCACTCCCAAATTCCTAAAGCAAAGCAGTCTTTGCATCATCCCAAGTCTGGCAATGCATTAGATGAGGTACCATAATGTCTTGAGCTATGTGGCAAAAGACAATTGGTTAGGTGTTTTCGCTGTTGGGTGTCAGTAGCTTGCTCATGGCTCTTTAATAATAAAATAGGAAAGAGAAGATACTCCCTTCGCCTGGGACATATTTCTCTTTGAACAAAGATTTGAACGTGCCACTGGGGAGGGGTTAATTGCTGAATAACGTGAATGGACACTGGTAGTGTGGTTTCACCCAAAGAAGGACTGCTTCCACCCTAGTGCAGGTTTTTTTGAAACCTGTACTGGCTAGAAAATTCTAGGTGTGGTATATTTATCCCAAGGCAACGAGTAATTTAACAGCTAAATTTCGCTTTTTAGCTCAGTAGTTGCATCATGAAGTTTGAGTTGGCGTTACTTAATGGAGAGAATTCTTTATTCATCTCCACGTATTAAAGCGGGTGATTTTGCCACAAAGTTAAGGCGTTCCTGATCCAGTGAGGGATCTAACACTGAATCATTATTACTCATTGTACCTTAATTGCACTGTGAACTCAGGGTAAATCTGGCTGGAAACACCAGTTATGTTTGGACTAAGGGTTTAGACCACTTGTCAAAATTTGAAATCAGTTGCTTGGCTAAATAAATACTGCATACTTAATCAGGCTGAAGTTCAGCTGATGGATCCTCAATTTTGCCAGTGGCTTAAAGTATTTTGACCGTTCAGAAACTCACTAGGCACCCTAAAATAGCTCTGACTCTTCTAGCCAATTTTGGGCTGTATTTTCCCTCTGTAATTGGGAACTTCAGCTAAGGCAGGCAAAGTTGCAAGCTGTGGATCCTAAGACCTCATCTTGCCAACACTCTCCAAAAATGACTTAAGATACAAACCAGAAATAATATAAGGTAAAATAGATCTTTATTAGAATAGATTATCTAATAGTTATTTAAAAGGCCAGGCGCCAGTATATATACCTCTAGGGCATCTCCTGGCCACATTCAAAAACTTAATCTCACAGATTATTTTCCACCTCAGTTCAGCCCTTGAACTGATATGACTGAGACCTATTTCTAGGTTTATTGGTGGCAAAATACTCTCATTTTTGGGAGGATTTCAGGGACGAAAATAGCAACAAGGAGCATGCAAAATGGTCCTAGGATTGTCTTGAAATGAGATTTATCATACTGCTGACAAAATACAAATTCTGGGAGATTTTGTGGTCAATTTAAATAAATGACATACTATTACTAAGGCGTTTGAAGGCCTCTCTCAATAGCACTAGGTACTTTCATTTGGGCAGTCCATGTGCAAGTGCTATTGTGCCAGTTATGTGTATTGGCATACAAAATTTTTTGATAGTCAATCATGGTATCGTCATACAGATGAGAAAAGACTTCTAAATGTGTAGTAAACTTTATTTAAAATAGCACTAGGTACTCCCATTTGGGCGGTCCATGTGCAAGTGCTATTGTGCCAATTATGTATACCAACATACAAAATTCGCCCTAAGGCAAAAAAATTGATTACTTTTTTTATTCATCTAATTGTCCATGTGACTTTTAAATGTTAACTTCAGGTCAGTCCCAAACAATTTTGCATATGATTTCTTGATATTGTCATGATTAAATGGACTAGTTACCAAGGTTTGGGGCAGCAATAATTGGCCAAACTGTGAAAATATATTCAGCCTGAGCTACCAATAGAATAATTAGATTGAATTTGTATTGAGTTGATCAGCTCAGCTGAGTAGTTATAGAGAAGATTATATATAAATGAGCAACAGTATTCAGCCTGAGCTTCTAATAATTAAACCCACATTGCAATAAACAGCCCCAAGCCATAATATTGCAAAAGGTTTAACTAGATTTTAGCTTTAGCATTAGGATGGAAAATTGGCCCAATTGTAAGTTGTCAAAGGTTTTATATTTGAGTCAACCACAGAATCTGAACCACTTGTCCCTTTTTCTTATAGGCTAGGAAACCCAAATTTTTTTGTGCTGGACTTTATGTATTTGCTTTCCTTAACCAGAAAGTCTTACTTCAGGTTAATGTCCATGGAGCCGTAAAATCTTAACTGCTATTTTCCCCTAATTAAATAGAGCTGGCCAATTTGTTAAAAATGCCAAAAGAAAGTGAACTTTATTTGCTTAGAAAGGATTTTAATGGATTTCAGGGAGGCTTCTTAGGAAATTTCTCCAAGAAGTCCAGTCTAAGATATACAACAATACCAATTGGAGTTTCTGTGGCAGACTGGTCGTATCAGTTGAATAGAAAATAACTGCCCCATGGATCAGATTTAAACCCTGAGGTTATGAGGCTTTGTGAGAATAACATTTGATCACATTAATTAGAGATTGTCCCGAATACTTGAGAGGGCTCAAAAAATCCGGTGATCATCCTTGATACTAAGAGGGCTTGAAATTCGTAGGTTTTTATCCCTGATACAAGTTTCAGCTATTTTTATGTATTGGGTTTGATTTGCGTCATCTGCATCATACAAATGTTTGATTTGGGCAGGAACCCTGACAAATACTGCAGGTGACTTGGTATGTGCTCTCAGCGAAGAGCAGATAATAGATGCGCAGCCCTGTAATAATCTGGTGCCACGTCCATGGAGAGATCAAACATTCAAGAGCCTTCTATATTGCTATATTAGTGTAAAGGGGGAGTTGGATAACGCAAAGTAGTTATCCCCTATTGTTCACGTGACCCTGGATTATTTGTGTACTCTTCTAGCTCAGGCAGGTAGTATAAAGAGAGAAAAGCAATTAGAGAATGTCAGGGTAACCTGGCTTAGCGTCATCAAAGGGGAAGCTTCTGAGAAGAGTATGTGGGTTGCCTAATCAGAAATTCAGATCCTTCATTTACAGAATTAAAACCAGTGGTAGTGTCCAGAGTTTTCTGTTCTGAGTTGTAAAGAATTCATGGAGAACACAGTATTCTATAATTTACTACACTGGCATTGCAGCCAGATATTTTGCTTCATAGTTTAATTTGATTTTTTACTGTATAAAATTTTTTAGCTTCTATCTCATGGACCAGGTGGCTTGTCTGAATTAGGGCAAAATCCACTTGTTTTTGGAAGAAAGTGGTTCTTAAAATTTAGTAGTGGGTTATGTTATGCTATAATGGTATGTTATTTCTATCTCAATCTGCTTTATCGTTAATGTAACATGAAATTTTCTGCATTCTAGTTGTTACCTAAAACATGTAGTTTTAGATTGTTGTTTTTGGCTATTTAGTTTTCTATGAAGCTAATTAAGCTCACTGGCAATTGGCACTATAAGCTCAGCAAGGCGAGGCGGATGAAGTGGATTCAGTCCATACTGAGTTCTCAAGTGGGGTTATGAAAAGAGAAAGATCAACTAATCATGGTCCTATGAAACAAAATTGAGATAGTGGTTGATATTGGCCCCCTGTAGTGAACACCAATGTAAATTTTTGTTGTATGGTTATTAGGATTTTATAACAATTAATACAACAGGATAGTAATATGACGATTGCAAACCCTTAAAAGAGAGGAATAAATGGGGTAAACTTTTTTATATTTAATGTTTATTATATGGCAGAGTCACACTATCTAACCAGCTCTGTATTATATTCTCCAATCCCTTTTGAGATCGCTATCAGCTAAACCATTGTCGCTACTTATCCCATTAACATTTTGATATTGGGCGATCCCTAATAAGCGTTAAAATTTCATTTAAAACCAGAGAATCCAGTCCCTCAGGGTTGGCCTTAGGCTAACATAAATACCATCTTGACACAAGGTTTTTATAAAACGTATCTTTTGCTTTAGCTTTGGATTATTGCTACTGTTCCTAACTTGACCATTTTAATATGAATATTCAACCATGTCTAAAGCTGTTAAAGACAATCTTAATGAGACATCAAATTTTATTTTTGGACTCCTATTGTTAATTCTGACAATTAATAGCTTTTGAGCATATATAAAATCTATCTCGCCATTGTAACAGCATTAGGCTCTCCATATTTAGTTCATTTTGATGGCATTTATTTTATTTAACCGAGGTAAGCTGACCAGGGGAAGGACATTACCAAACTAAAACTAAAATCATAATAAAAATAATGATTCAAAATGAAACACCCAAAATGGATGTATCAATTGAATCGTACCTAACAAAATATCCAACCAGGTGGGCAGCAAATACTGCAATCCCTCCATGGTGGATGGGGAGGGGGGATTGGGGGGGCTCGTCTTCAGCCACATCCATCTCATTCCAGAGTAGGGTGCGTGTTAAGGCAGATAGTAAGGGTGTAGGGGCATTGGCAGAATGGAGTTAGATATCCTTGATGACTGGAACTTCTGAATAATTGCCAGCCATCATTATACCAATGATGTATTTGCCCAAAGCGTCTTCAGCTTTGAGGCGGGCATCTGGGAATTTCTCAAATTTGAAATATTGGTTTGGAATTATTTTTGCTTTCAGATTCCGTGCTACTGTTACCACGTTCTGGATGGCTTCAGTGACGTTTTTATTTATAGTTTTCATGTTGATCTTACTTTGTGCAGTAAGATTTATGGGGGATGATGGGAGGTGGAATTCCTCCTACAAGTGCAGCCACAGATTTAGTGGCAGCTTTGCAAAGTGGATGGCAATCTGGTGCGGCTGCTTCTACTGCAAGCTGGTGGTCACTGTAGAACGGTTTGGTGTTAGGTTGTAGATATATTTCTGAGGTGGGAATTTTGCATCCCATTCTGCATTATAGAGCCGCTTGAGTTGCAGCGTCAGTTCTTCAATGACGTTACCTGATTCATCGATTTCATCCAATAATTCCCATGGATTTTGGTTAAATTAGATTGGGAATCAGCATATGGTTGAGGTTTGATTGATTTGTTTGTGGATGCATAGATCAAACTGGGATCCAATCTGATGTTTGGTTGGATGAAGTATTTGTGGCATTGGGCAAGGTGGGTGCTGATTTGTGGCTGTAGGTGCATCTGCAGCATCAGGCATTGGAGGAGGGGAAGGTAGGATCATACCCCATGTGAGAGTTGGCGCGTTATGGGTGGCAGATTGGTGGGAATCAGGCAAATTTTTGGCGTTGGCAGAAGTTTCTGACTATGGCATTTATGTTTTGAGTGGTCTAACTAGAAACAGGATGGACAAATCGTCCATCCACCCTCAACGCAGGCCCAGAACGGATGGTCAGTGTGGGATCCACTGATGGATGCCACAAAACTTTTATCAAAGTGAGATACTTACTTTATAAATTAAAGTAATAGATAACGCTTTGTTAAAGTTTTTTATGTTTTTTATTGTTTAAGCAGGGCAAGCCAAAAGAAGTCCTTTCTTTGATACTAGTATTTCCTATTTGAACTAGTCCATAATCCTGGGACCATGGGTATCTGGGGCTAAAGTATTATAAAGCTGAGTCATCTAAATTAGGAAATATAGGCTTTCAGCCTATCATATCAAAGATAAATATTTTGAGGCAAAACTAACCCAAGAGGTAACAATTTAATAAAATGTATCCAATCACCAACGAGTAAAATCTTCTCACCTTGGAGGTGATCTGACTCATGTGGTAATGATTTGTTAATTTGCATCCAATCATCGATGAGTAAAATCTTCTCTCCTCAGAGGTGATCAGACCCATATGGTGATAAATACCTCGAATTTGGCTGAGAAGTCGGAGCAATTCTATTATTAGTTCTTACCTTATTAAGCCAATTTGGTTATAAACTATATTTTCCTGATAGCTAGGGTTCCACTGAGAATCCGCCAAAGTCTTTTCGCCATTGGTACTCATATCATTGATAACCACAATATTATTCAAAGATTGGGCAGGTGTTGGGTCAATCATGGTAGAAGATTTGGGGGCATTCTTACCTCCAACATTTTTTTTTCAAAAGTCGAGAAGGAGAATGTCCAACAGTCAGGGGCAGATGGGATGGTGGGACGAGGGGGACTTGCTGAAGAAATTTTCATAAATTCAGGGCTGATCATGGCATATGCGTGAGGCCCAGCGAGGCGTGTGGCCCCTTTTGGGACCACAAATTGTAAGATGGGGTTGGCGCCATAGGCTGCTAAACCTTCTATCAGCTCCTGGTGGAGCACTTTGGGGGTGAGGTGGGTGGGCAAACCAGCGAACTGACCACCAAGGTGGTGTCCGTTGGGAGCTGGGTCCAAGTTGTTGGGAGGGGAATATTGTTAAAAATTAATGGCACCATTGCCAAATTGGCTGCATCAGCTTCACAGGGGAAGACAATTTCAAAGTACCCCTTATAGGGGTGGAAGTCTATAAACAGGCTGGTGTCATCACCACCTGAGCCATCTTGATAATGGCTTGCTCATTGTAGGGGAAGAATTTCCCATATTTGACCCTAAGGCTGAAACCCATGTTGCTCTGGGGGAGCACCAGGGGGCAGCAGGGCACCGCTTGGGTTTGGGTGAGATGGGCATCAAGATGCTTGGGAGGAACGAATTGTCCCAAGGGTTTGGAATGACTGGGTGAGCCAGTCCAAGTGCATTTTCCTGTTGAATGGAAAACTGAGGGGGAGTTTCAACGCTGCCCCATGCTAGGACAGTTGGCGGGGGATCTAATGACATCGGAGCAAGACTTTGGTCTTAAATTAAGTGTTTGCTTTTAATTTACCAAAATTAATTTGCTCAGAAAGTTGTGCCAAACAGAGAAAGTGACTAATTTTGATGGCATTTAGACATCTGTGTCCTTACATATAAAATAATGTATTTATAAGTAATATAATAATATTAATTAAGATATCTTTTTCGCTAAAATCACTAAGTAGATCAAAATTTAAATTTAAGTTAACAAATACACCTAAACTTGCCGCTACATTATCCCATCTTTTAATGTCAATGAGTTTGATGCCCGTGCCCTACAAGGCGTGGTGGCATACTGACCTCTATTTTTTGGCTTTTTCTTTGCACTTCTGGGATGACTCATATTGCCCACCCAATGCATCCAGTCACTTTTTCCTACCTCAGGACCTAGTGCTCCACTTTTCATGCTTTTAGATGTTTCCTAGCAGCTCCCTGATCCTCCCCACAGCAACATGTAGTTTGTCCTCTGGGTCAGATATGAGACTCCTTTTCCATATGACAATGCAAGATTCTTCGACTTAGCCCAAGTTGTAATGGCGCCTGCTGGCTTCATTGAATTTCACCACTTTAAGGGGCATTTTGACCCCAGTTTCTCATGTGCATCTGACACTGTGATAGTGGTGATAGCAACATTGATTAAAAAATATATTGATACCTACAACATACACTTAATTGCCAGAGTACATACCCCATAGTCCAGTTCATGGGCTTGTAAACTCATTACCCCCATGTAAAAAATTAATTAAGTGGTTGTTATTGGCAAGCAACCTGATAACCTTCTAAGTGCACAGGTTTGGTTTCCTCGTGCACTTTGTTGGTTGTATAGTAGAATGAATTATTAATCAATAATAGTATGGAAACTATTATCCATAGTTGAGTATGTTTTATATTTTGGCCCAAAGCTTGGCCAGTATTCCTATTAAATACTCGTGATGTCATACTTGTAGGGATTTGTTCCCTTGCTCTTGTCCACACGATTTTTGCTGAGATACCCTGGTAACAGTCTCTTTGGTCCAACACATAGTCAGCAGCTATCCCCAATTGTGGCTCCTTCTTCTCTAAAACCCCACTCAAATCTTTACTCTTTTCTCTAAGAGTCTTCTGATTATTGCACTCAGCAATAATATCTTTGAGACAGAGTAGCAAAATGGAAGCTGATGATAGTTAACTATTACTGAATGGATAACTTAGAACAAAATAACTCTTATTATCTAAATAACTGTTATCTGACTCTTTTATTTTACTATAGTGAACCCTAGGAAATATATAATGATGAATTCAGCTGTCTAACCCTCAGTTGACACCTCTTCAATGAAACGGCAGCTGTTGCTGTTGAATACCCATCTTCGTCTTGGCAGCAATGGTCTTCCCCATCCTGTCTAGGATTCCATTATTGGACACCCTCAAGACCTAAATGGAAAGGGTATGAAAACATGTCCCTAACGTTTTCCTCTCGTTCCAAGCTAACCAACCATATTTGGCTAGCAAACTGCTTAGTAATGGGACTTATTATCCACTAGGGCAGGTCACTCACCAACCGATCAATTCACTAGTTGCAGATGGCATCACTTGCCTCGCAACTTGCTATTCATTCCCAATCAGTCGGTGATGAAACCTGACCAATCCCAATTGGTACACCTGATAGTTAAACAATATCAGATGCCATTATTTTGTCAGCAATTCCGCCCAATGAGATATAAAGTATTCGTCCAGATTAATCCCTGATGGATATGACCACGCGAATATCCCAAAATCCCCAAACATAGTTACTCTGAAACTTGGGCCAACTGATTTCTGATTCACTTCGCCTTAGGGAACTTCCCCTAGCAATACCAGGTAATCTAGCAGGCTGGAAATATGGGCAAGAATCCCAACACATCCCCCTCTTGCCTAGATTTTCCAGCAAGAATAGGACCGGGGCATGAGAGCACTACTTCATACACTTGATAAAATACTTCATTGGTTCAAGCGGAGTACACTTGTCAATACTCAACGCTGCTCAGGATGACCTTTGACATACAGCGTTCTTCCTCTTCCTCCTTGCTACTGCCTTCTCAGCGCACAGTCCCCTTGACCTACTGTTGTGCCATGCTGATTAATTTACTCGTGACTATATTAGTCTCAGGATCCAGTTTCCCCCAATCATGGTATATGACCTGATGTCATATTCAGGATTCTTGGTCCAGCGTACTTGATTTCCTTATTTTCTCCTCGTCCTAGACATGAGACTTTCGCAGTTGATGTTCGTTTTGTGGCTCAATTAAGAATACTTATTTCTATTCGCCCTTGTTATTTCTCACATAACCTCTTGGCTTAAGTCATTCCTAATTCTTTTTTTGATGATCTTATCCCATTAATCTTGAGATTAATTTCTCCAAAATTGGAGCTTAATGGATTGTAGAGTGCATAATGTCAACTTCCATATAAATTCAACATCCCCCTCTCATCCAGCTCATATGTCAAATTCCAAGTCATGATACCAGCAGCTTCTGAATATTTTGTCTGATCAAGAACTCCATCTGTTCCAGAAGATGAGTTGGGATGCTTGGCAGAACCTCTTCTATGGTCCTTCCAGGACTCCTACGCCTATTCTGGCGCCAGCAGCTAGTCCTTTTACTGGTTTACCAGAAATAGTAACGAATCCCTCCAAAACCAGGCTTGCAATAATTTCATTCAACTCTCAGCTGATTCTTCCTCTACTTTCGATTCCAGATTGAATTTCAAAACTCTCCAGGATTTGGCTCCTTTCGCTGATTCACTGCCCATCATTGTAGATGCTCCGGAGATTATGCCATTTGCTCTTGATTTCTTGTCTCTTGCTGGGTCAGACCTGCTTCCTGAGTTCCTCTTCTGACTCAAGCAATATTACAAACCCGCTGTTCTGGTCTATGAGCTCACCATCAGTAACAGTATTCACTTCAAGCTCCCCAAAACTAAACTCTGGGCCTAAGTTACTGAGGCTTTGACTCTAGCGCTGAATCCAATGATCTTGATAACATCCTGGATCAGGATACCACCACTTATGCTCTTCGCTTTGCTGGCCAAGTTCTTTGAAGTTGGTCTTCAAAACTTACAGCCTCACCTGGGTTCCACCATTCATTCAGCTTTAGCTTCTGAGAAGCCCATAGTCGCCACTTGCAGGATGCAATCTGCTCCTTGCATGACTATCTCTTCTCCAGCGCTTCCCATTGGTATCTTCCACTGAGGGCGTTGATAGGGGGCATGATTTGGCAACCATATCAATCGTCTTCTTTGTTGCTGGCCCACATGTCCAGTGTTCTAAATGAAGCCCATCATTAGGCGCTCTTAACTATTCTTCTGGCTCCGGTACCATATTGAGATTACTTGGGGTTATTTGCCAATTACCTCTTCTTATACTGTTGCTTTCCTCCCCACTCAAGGGTTTCGCAATTGGCTCCATCCAACATCTCAATTTCCCTTTCCCTCGTTGCTTTCTCACAGGGCTTGGCATCCGCTAAAAGAACGTGGTTTTTTGTAGGTCTAACCCTCGCTAGTGAATGATCTCATATCCAATTTTGATGGGCTGTTCCTTTCTACCGCAATCCATCCTCCCACCCCCAAGAGGCGACATAGGCGGAATTATCCCCATACCGAGGACCATTTTAAAAATAAAAAATATAAAATTATATTGGCTTTTTCTCTGTGCAGTTTATAATTTTTTTAATATCTTTTATCAATTTCTTTATCTTTATTCTTCTTATTTCCTATGGGACTTGACCTTGTTTCAGTTCAGCAGTCTATCTTTTCATTTATTTTTACCCAAACTGGGTTCTGGGTACTTAAACCTGTCAGTTTTTGATGGTTCAGAGGTCCTTTTTTCGGACTAAACTATTTAGATTGGTTCAGAGATCCTTTTTTGGACTTGACCTAATTATCAGGACATGACCAACTTAATGGTTCATTAGTCCTTCAGGAACTCTGTTATTTTTTCATTAATCCATCACTTTAGATACTTAGCATGGACTCAATTCTCAACTCTTCCATCCAAGAGATCCTTGATGGAGTAGGCATCAGTCGCCATCTTGGCGATCACTTCAAACAGGCCTGACCACAACGCATCTAGTTTTTTTCTTCTTCCAAAACCATGCATATTGCAATAGGCAACTATTTCCCCTATTTGGTATTTGGCTAAGGCCAGTTGGTTCTTAACGTTGGTCAATTTTACTCATAAACTTTTCTTTAAGGTTGTATCAAATGCTTTCAATTGCATATCGATCAGGATATTCATCAGTTGGTTCATGTATTGCTAGGTACTCATCCCTGATTTTTCCTTCAACCATTTTCTGGACTAGCTCATCCACATGCGGGTATACTATCTGGACCATTGGTAACCACAACAAGCCATCCGTGTTCTGGTGAGAAGCCCCTGCTTAGTGGACAATCTCATAATCATAAGCTTGGAGCTTAATTGCCCATTGGGCCAGTCATCCTTATGGCTCTCAAAAATTAAGCAGCCAATGCAGCGAAGATTGGTCCAAAACCACCTTAAAGTGAATTCTATGGATGTACACCTAAAACTGCTTGCATGCATAAATGACCACAAGGCATTCATGCTCAGTCATGGTGTAGTTCCTCTCAGCGGCTGAGATTGTCTGGCTCAAATACGCCACCAGATGTTCATCCCCTAGTTCATCTACTTGGCTCAGTATGGCACTGATCAACATCAACAAAGCATCGGTTTGAATAATAAACTCCCAATCGAAATTCAGATATTTAAGAATCAGCAAATCTATAAACTACCGGCGTAACTCATCAAATGAGTCCTGGGCCTTTTCATTCCATACAAAGGCTTTTTTCAGATCCTTTAATCAATGGAATAATGGCTCAGCTATTCAAGCTAAGTCCTGAATAGCCTTCTGTAGTATCCAACCATGCCAAGGAACACTTGGATGTCTCAGGCACTCTTTGGTACAGCCATACAATTTATAGCTGCTATCTACTGGATTTGCAGCTGCTGTCCACTGGAGTTGATTATGAATGCCAGATTTTCCAACTCTTTCTTAAAGAAGTAGCAATTCCTTGGCTTGATCTTCAGGTTAGCCATGGAAAGTCACTTGAATACTTCTTACAAGTGGTCTAGGTGATCAGTAAACATCCTAGTGAACACGTTGATATCATCCAGATATACCAGGACACATGACAGCTTCAAGTCTCTCAATATCGCATCTATGGCCCTCTGAAACGTTGCAGGCACATTGCATAGACCCTGGGCATCCTCTGTCAGACATTCTCCTTCTCAACTTTTGAAAAAGAGTTTTGGAGTCCAATCTTTGTTTAATATTGTGGTTAGCAATGATATAATTACCAACGGCAAAAAGATCTTAGCAGATTCTCGGTGGAACTCTATCTATCAGGAAAATATAATTTATACCCAAAATCGGCGTAATAAGGTAAGAACTGATAATAGGATTGCTATGACTTCTTGGCCAAATTTGAGGTGTTCATTATCGCACAGGTCTGTTTTTCCCCCAAGGTGAGAAGATTTTACCTGTCAATGATTGGGTGCAAATTAACAAATCATTACCACTCAGATCTGAACACCCCCAAGGTGAGAAGATTTTACCTGTTAATGATTAAGTGCAAATTAACAAATCATTACCAAACAGATCTAAACATCCCTGAGGTGAGAAGATTTTACCCACTGGTGATTGGATACAATTTATCAAATCATTACCACACGGGTCAGTTTTTCCACAAAATATTTATCCTTGATCTTATAGCCCAAAAGCCTATATTACCTAATTTGGATGACTCAGCTTTATAATACTTTAGCCCCAAATTCCCATGGCCCAGAGGATTGGAACTAGTTTAAATATGATATACTAGTATCGAAAAAAGGGCTTTTCTCTAGTTTGCCTCACACAAACAAAAACTAAAAAGTATAAACTTAGTTTCTTGAGAGTTTATTATTTAAACTATATATTCCATTGTGGGATCCAGCGGCACATAGCACCAGCGAGCATAACCCATGCTGGATTCTGATATCCTCATTGGTTGGTATAGCCCCTGCGCAGTAATAATTGCACATTTTTCTGGTCTTCCTTTGGCAAGTCAATCTGCTAATATCCCAATATCAGATCCATCACAGAGAAATACTTACCTTCTTCTAAATGATCTAGTGCATTGTTAATCATCAGTAGTGGACACAAATCCTTTTTCATAATTTATTCAGCCTTCAGTAGTCAATTACCACCTGGTTAGATCCATCCTTCTTCTTCACGATCAGAATCAATCTCGTCCAGGGACTTGATGACGGATCTAGAAGCCCATGCTTCACTAGTTTGATGATTTCATCCTTCACTACTGCTTCAGTGGCTTTTGATCATTGGATTGATCTCATCCTTATCAGTAAATTTTCCTCAATGTCAACCTTGTGGATCACATTTCATGCGCATCCCAAGTTGTGGTCATCCTGAAAGAACACTTCCCAGTAATTTTTTGAATAGTTCAAGCACCTCCTCTTACTGGCCTTATGACAGATCAGTGAGCTTCTCTCAATCAACTAATAAAATGATACTTTTGGCTACCCCAGCCGGTAATCCCATTTTGTCAAGATTCACAAGATTGTGGAACCTTCTCAATTTGGCCATCAGGATCAGATGAACAAATGCAATGATCTGATACCTCTTGATATTCATTGATTTTCACTTAAATTCGCCAGGAGAACTCGAATTTCTCCATGGCCCAGCATTATTATTCCAAGACCACCCAAGGCTCCACTCTGGACTTCTTCCAGGGGCTTCTGACCTCCCCATACAACAGCTCAGGAATTTACAATGTCAACCATATGTTGACTATCGTATATGATCCTGGCGGTATGGTCCTGTCTTTCCTGATCCTCAGTGGAATTCCCCAGTTCACTAGGATTTCTGCTGGCATTTCGCGTCGATTCCTACCAACTAATTGGTACTGAATCAGGATAATGCCATCATTGTATATTGTATTGATGAAATTTTTCTCCAATTTAGTGGAGCTTCACTATCCTTCTGATATACAAATTATAACGTCTGACCCAATATGGTCAACATATTATCCTCAAAGTTACATTTAACTCCCTATTTTTGTAAAAACTCCATTCCAAACAAAATGTCATAGTTTTAATTTGCCAAAGCTTATTGCTGGCGCAGATACCACCAATGACCTGAGTCATAATGGCAATGCGCTTTACGCTCCACAGGAGATAATGGTGTTTGGCCCAGATGTCCCATATTCTTTCTTATGTTCCAAGTCTGGAGAGATCTTCATCCTCTTTACCAGCTTAGTCAAAACAATATTGATGAGCGCTCTACTGTCAACAATCTCCCTCACTCGCACTCAATTCACTTGTATGTATATATATGTACACTCAGAGTATTTTAATATAGTGTTTACTGAGTGAATAGCAGCGTTATTAGCTGAATCTAGGGTGTGAGTAATTTGCACTGATAAATCAGGAAATGATTCCTTTATCATGCTGAGGGGGATAGAAAAATTAGCCTCATCTAAACGGATGTCAGATAATTCTTCAGGATTCTCAGCAGTTTATATCTTGTCCTCCAGTTGTCAGGTGTACAGGCAGGTAACTTCCTTAATTATCTCAGGGTCGATTCTCTTTGCCCTGGCTCTGGTCACAGCATTTATATCCTAATTGACCACTTGATACAGATAATCCTGCTTGTTGTCTACAAACAGATCACTGATATCAATTTCTTCATTCATAATGTTGGGAGGAACAGGTTTCTCCGCAGCTCTAGACTGTTCCCCCATCTAGGCCATGGTCCCTTTTCCCAATTCCTTGGTGGCTGCTGACTCTTTCTCCTGGACCACATTTATCTGATCCTTCAGCTTCTTACAGTGCACGGAGAAATGTCCTTTTCAGCCACATTGGTAGCAGACCTTTTCCTTCTTGTTTAACCATCTGAATTCTTTGGTCTTATTCCCCAGCATGTTTCAATTGGTCGCCCATTTATCTCCTTTGTTTCCTTTCATGGGATTCATATTTTGTACTGGATTAGATTTGAATCTTCTGTTTATGGCATCAAATGTCGCTCCTAAAATCTTCAAATTATCTACTATTTTTGAGGTAGTTATTTCCGTCAGGAACACAGAAGACATTATGCGATGCAAATTGCTTTAGGGCCAAAGAGCCGCTTGCAAGGCGATTCTAGCATCAAAGTCATCCAATACTTTCACTCCAACCAGGATCTACGACTCCTGGTAAAACCAATCCGCGAAGGTAGCTAGAGATTCATCTTTATGGAACTAGATTCACATAAATTTCTGCTAGCATTTTGACATTTGCGTTGGACTCCCAAACTCTTCCATGATGGCCACCTTTGCCTCAGCATATGACCAGCTGTCCTCCTCTAGGTGAGGTAACACTATATTTTTGACAGTTGGTGTCCAGGCAATTCATGACCGTTAAAGCCTTTTGCTGATCCCCATAGCCATTCATGGTCATGTCAAACTGTTGGAGAAACATGTGTGCGTTATCCCAATGGAATGTTGACAATTTCGGAGTTGCCCTAAATTCCTCTGAGTTATTCTAGACTATTCTCTCAGTTCAGCTACTTGGCTAACTTGAGGAGAGACTTTGGGCATCATCTCCAAAATGGCACAAAAGTGGCTAGCATGCTTCTTGGGTATTCAATTTCCCAAGTATCATGCGAGGACTTCTTTCTTCAGCATCACTTGCCATAATGGGCTCACAAGCACATTTGTGAGCTTTAAGTTCCTCCACTTGTTTGATTAATCTCTCTACATCTGCACCAAAATTTCTTAAACAAACGCGATCCGTTTCTCGCTCCATTTTCAGGTATAATACTTCTTGAACTAGGTCCCCTTCTTTCTTCTTCAAAGAAGTTACTTTCCCAAGTAACTCGTTACCAAAGCTTGCTACATTCTCTATTACCTCCTCCACCTTGGTGACTCATTCTTCCAAGGCTGTAAACTTCCAATGGTCCGCTGAGTTTAGAGCATTCTGGTTTACAGTGGCTAACTCAGTCCACAGTTTGCGTAGCTCATCTTTGTACAACAATATTATTACTTCTGTAACTCAACTCCCATGTAGTGAGCACCAACTTGTAGAAATTTACTTAAGTGGTTGTTATTGACAAGCAACCTAATAACCTTTTTACTGCACAGGTTTAGTTTCATCGTTCACTTTGTTGCGTTATATAGTAGAATGAATTATTGATCAATAATAGTATGGAGACTATTATCCATAGTTGAGTATGAATTATATTTTGGCCCAAAGCTTGGACAGTATTACTAATTAAATACTTGTGATTTTGTACTCATAGGGATTCATTCCTTTGCTCTTGTCCACCCAATCTTTGCTGAGATACCCTGGTGACAGTATCTTCAGTCCAACACACAGTTGGCAGCTATCCCCAATTGTGGCTCCTTCTTCTCTAGATCCCCGCGCGGATATTTACTCTTTTCTCTAAGAGTCTTCCAATTATTGCACTCAGCAATAATATCCTTGAGACAGAATAGCACAATGGAAGCTGATGATAGTTTAACTATATACCATTTAAATAACTTAGTTTTAAAATAAACTTTTATTATCTAACTAACTGTTATCTGACTCTTTTTTTACTATAGTGAACCCTAGGGAATATATAGTGAGGAATTTGGCTGTCTAACCCTCAGTTGACACCTCTTTGATGAAACGGCAGCCATTGCCAAATAATCACCATCCTCATCTTAACAGCGATGGTCTTCCCCATTCTGGCCTAGGATTCTGTCATTGGACATCCTTGAGACCTAAACAGAAAAAGTCAAAAAACGTGTCCCTAACGTTTTCCTCTCGATCCAAGTGAACTAATCATATTTGGCTAGTACCTGCTTAGGTAATGGGACTTTTTACCCATTAAGGCAGGTCACTCACCAACCAATTGATTCACTAGTTGCAGGTGGCATCACTCGCCTCACAAACTTTCTATTCATTCCCAATCAGTCGGTGATGAAACCTGACCAATCCCAATAGGTACACCTGATAGCTAAACACTATCAGATGCCACTATTTTGTCAGCAAATCCGCCCAATGAGATATTAAGTATTCGTCCAGATTAATCCCCAGATGGATACAACCAGGCGAATAAACCCAAAAACCCCAAACGTAGTTACTCTGAAACTTGGGCCAATTGATTTCAAATTCACTTCGCCTTAGGGAATTTTCCCCTAGCGATACCAGGTAATCTAGCAGGCTGGGAATATTGCAAAAATCCCAACACTTCAAACATTTTTTGCACGGAGTTTCTGGTGAGTCTTAGCGCCTATGGTTCAGACACCATGCTTTAGTTTGTGGTTAAGATTGGGGCAAGAACCTTAATGGACCTTGTACTTTCACAAAGTTCCATCCCTCATAATGGTACGTCCCCTTGAGATTTTCCCACGCATCCCTACATACTGCACCTGACCATCCATTCTGGAACCACATGGATGGCGGATGGACTGTATGCCAATATTAATTTGTGTTAGAACACTCAAAGCTTAAGCGCGACTCCTACGCTATTGCTGCGCCAAGTGACAACCATGTGACCAACTCACCTCTAAAATGGAAAATTAAGCTCCATGTGGATCTATTCCCCCCCTCTTCCCCCAAACTGTGATGCGTCAACAAAAATGAGCCATTGATCAAGCTCCTTTTTAGCAAGTAAATTTTAAACAAGATACTGTACACCCAAAGCAATCTCTCGCCTTAGCCAGTCAGGACAAGTCTTGGACAAACGTCAAATACTCTAATGCTTAATCCCAAAACCCACACAATCGCACTATATGCAGATGCCCATTAAGGTTAATCAGAACCCTTGGTCATATCTGGATGAGGTTACCAAATTAGGTAAGTTAATCCATATACAGAAAATCCAATAAGCTTTTAGCCAAATTTCAAATGTAAACTATGAGTTAAAATTACTTTTTATCATTATGCATCAGAGCCATGCGCCACCCCATACCAAAAGCAACCATCATCTAGTAATGACTACGTTGGCCTCTCCTAAGTTCTGCCCAATCCTCAAAGCAGTTGCAAAATCTTCTGCCTTATTAAGTAATGGCGTTCCTCACCCAACCTTCCCATCTGACTTCCCCACCATCACCAAATGCGAAATTCTCATTGTTTACACAAAAGCAAACACCCTGGTATGCGCCATTTATACAGTAGCGAAATTCAACCAACAAAAATAAAAGTAATGCGCTCAATCTTGCCACCTTTGGCTTCCTCCTTAATTTCTGCATCCACTGGAACACAACCTTACTAGATTTTTCAAATATAATGTTTGTCGCCACGCTAATCTCCAGAAACCTCCTATACAATGAACTTGAACCCTATGCCATCGACGTCCCCACTCCACTGGTATCCTCTATAAGTTGCATATTCCATAAGATCTCAGCCGCCAAGGAGGCACCCACCTAATTCCCTTCCACCATGGTTAGATAGGCATTTTGTCAATTCCACCTGGTTGGAGGTCTTGAATTTAAATTTTATGTTTTCTTTGCTTTCCCATCCTCAAGTGCGCCATCTCTTCTTTTGTACTCTTGGAGAAAAAACTTTAAAAGCTTTTGTGTGCCTTGAAATCTGGCATATATTTTACCATTATGATGAGAAGGGATATTTTGAAGTTAGTTACTGTCAGAAAAATGCTTGCTGGTTGGTCAATTGATCTTCCTACAAGCATATTAAAGGCTGCTGAATAAGACTAGGCCCACATAATGACGAATTTTTAAAAACAATTCGGGAAAATTAAAAAAACATTATATATTGATTTCCAAGCAATAAAGACGTTAAACATTTCTGCAATAAATTTGCTATTTTATGTGATAATTTTCATAGTTAATGAGGTCAAGCATATTGTCCTAGTGGACCAAGTCCCTTAAAGAACATCATTTTAAAAGATCTTATAATCCATTAGTTTGAAAACAGGACATCTAAGTTAAGGGCTGTAACATTGATGAATCCCCCTTGGGTTGGGACCATCTAGTACTAAAAAAAGTTAAGGGCTGTCAGTATTTTTTATCTTCACTGGCATCTAGGTAGACAGAATTGTTGCTTACATATATTATCACGCAGATAAAAACTTTACATATATTTTATAGTAAGTTGGAACAGGTGTTGCTATTTCAATCCAAAAAATTTTATATAAAAATGAAATTTAATACAAATATTGTAAGCATCAGTTTTCTCTCTTTCGCCCTAATTTAGTATACATAGACAAGGATAAGGTTGATATTAATCAATAATTAGTGATGGTATTTTCACTATTTTTTACATAAATAGAGGGTACAGATAGGAAACAATAATCTTATCAAGGATTTATAATCAGCACAGGGGCGCGAAAACCTATATGCTTTTTTATAAGAGCTACTTGAGACATTACAAGGAAGTTTTTAAAATTTTAGCTCATTGTGAACATATTGTCAATTCAGGTCGCTCAGGACTACTCTTTAGCCTCTATTTAGGGGTAAAAATTGTTTTTTATTAAACTCAGCTATGATAAAAAAACATGGCATTTTTTTCCACTATGCATCACTTTTCAAATATTACACTATCTTAGATACTTAGCTCCTTTAGAATAGTAATTGATCATCATAGAATAGTGGCGGCAAACCTGCCATGTTTCCCACTGACTCAGCAGCAAAAAATAAACTATCTTAACCCTACAGCAATACCAAGTTGCCAATATAAGCGTCAACAAGGGCCACCCACTTCCTGATGGAAGCCGTGAAGGCAGATGCCACCCCACATTCACTGAAAACAGCATGTTTTTTGTGTACCGTACTGTTGAATTACCTTTTTTTGCTGACCCCATTTCAACTAAAAATGTATAAAACAATAAACAGAATTTATTATCCGCCACTCAGAGCCAGCAGCAGAAATCGCCAACATCACAGAAACTACTATAAAAATGGGATTGATCATCCATCTTAAAGCTCAAAAAACTGTCAATGCCTGGAAGCTTTAAATGTAAAAGACATGTCAGATAACCTTAACAGCATCCCTAAAGTTAAATTTCTTCTTATGAAATTGTCTATGGAACAAACTAATTTGTAGGACACTCACAGTAGGCTAACCCATACAATCAAACAACCGCTATGGCCTTTGATTATCTTGATGACAAACCTGAGCCCACAAATTGGTTGGCACCAAATGATCTGAAGAAAATATACCGATATGACCTACCACAATTTGAGGATAATTGGTGGAAATCTGGAATTAACAACTGATAGACCTAAGATTCTGGCAACCTGGACCATGGCGCCAGCCCTCGTGGCGCTGGGTTCATCCTCAGAAAAGAATAAACACCAAATGAGCCTGGAAACTACGCCTATGGCACCCCCCACGCTGAGCCCACGGTGACAGCACAAAAATATAAAATGAAAAGTGTCAAGAACACTTTAGGGCCTGGCAGAGATGGATGCCACCCACCCTGCCCACTACTGACCATCACAATGCTGCATTTGTGGTAGAGGTCAAAAAGTGGTGAGCTGAAACATGAGCACAAAAATCAATGCCTAGCTCCCTTTTGGCCCATGCAGTTCATGTCTTTACAACCACAACCCATTACATACTACTATAGTGACTAAATTAACTACTTCTAAGCGATTGATAGGGCCTTCCCAGTCAGCGACATTATGTAAAAAGTGGTGTAAAGTCACTATATAGATGTTGGTTTCACAAAACGAGTAAATTTGGACAGCGCTGATTCAACCACATTAAAATCCCTTGTGGCTCCATATGCATGCCAAACCAGGGCAATTCTATAAAAAGATCTCTTGGGGCAACCTTCTAAAACATCTCTATTTTGGATGAGCTTAAATCTTTAAAGCTTTCCCGTCATCAAAAAACTAATTGAGTCTGGATCAGTATTATCAGTGGAGTTCTGCGTGCCATCATACTATGGTCCAACCCTATGGCTTGTGTCACCAGGGCGTCTTTTATTCCTAAACCCAAAGTAGTCTAAAAAAAGAGGTCATTGTGCGAGTTGCCATCATAAGGTCTTTCCCTTAATTTTTTTGGGTATCCACATCAAGCACACCCTGCTGCTATTGGTGCAACACCTTAAGTCACCTTTACAAGTTGCACCACGCGCAAACAAACCTTAACAACCACAAGCAATCCCGTCACTTTAGGTTGGAAGAGATCTCATAGTGTGGCAGCAACAATCCCCTAACCAACCCTTTGGGTTTTGGTAGAGGATCTGTCCTTAACCGCCATCCATAGGGCAGTTGTGAAAGTGCAACTGGCCATGCAACAATACCCCCTTGGCGCCGTATTCCCCTCTCAGTAGGGACCCATCCTATCTATCGCCCCTCTTTATTAGTTCAAAACAAGTGCAAGTCATAAACCCCTACTAAATCTAGAGATATTAACCCAATGGACACGAACCTGACAGACTTGCCCAACACCACCTTTGCAGTGAAAAGGTTACACGACTTGTATGAATATTTTGACTTATACACAACATATGCTACCCAATAAACGGAGTATACCTGGAGCACATCCGCTTGAGGCTTACCTCCTAACCACTGAGCTCCAACTGATGACCATATCACAACTTGGACCTCATTCTCAGTTCTGACATAGATGGAAATGGACTCAAACAGCTAAGGAAAAAGCCCGGATAAAGTGCTCAGGGATAACTGAAGGGCCCTTCCCAGAAAGGAAAAAGGGATATACTGTTCTGGATCACTGTTCTCTCAACATTTTTCTCCCAGAATAACCACCCCCTCAGTGATCAAATTGGATCGCCACTAAGAGTCAAGCTCAGAACCATCTAGTACTAAAAAAAAAGAGTCAAGCTCAGAGGCTTAAAATAAGCCGCCTCATGGATGAAAGTTTAATCTCTGTCAACTCCAACATTATATAGAGGGGCCAACTGTAAACTATCTTTGTAAGTCTAATTCACAGGTTTGTACCTGTTTTAAGAATAAATAGTATACTATTTTTATAGTTACAACCAGCCATTCATGTCTCCTTTATATGTGGCTTAAACCTCGCTCAGGTATACTCTTACTATTTTCTTGAAAACTCAGCAAGAAAAAATTCTTTTCAATTTTTTAATTTAGAAATAAACTATAAGATCATATAACAACTATATTTTTCTCTCTACTAAAAAACACTAGGAATTTTATAGGGTAAAGGATGCACAACAATTCATCTGGGTCACAGACGGCTAATTAACTATTTTTATATCTGTAAGTCTTTAGGTTGGATTTAGAACATAGTGGGTTCCATAGCCTTAATCAACCCCCAATTGGTGATTTTTATGTTTGATGGCAATTTTTAGTATTAGAAACTAAATACCAATTTTCTTAAAGGCTGCGTTGTATAATTACTCTTACAAAATATCGCCAGAGCAAGCGTTAAAAAATCTTAGTAGCTTCAGAAAAAATACCTAATTGTCTAAAGCCTCAGCATAAATGATTCACAGTAGAAATCTGGCTAATAGCTATCCAGAAAGCCTTGTATTACTTATTATCATTGTCAAGTTTTACCAATAAATAACTTTTTTTAATCAATCATTGGATTTAAATACTTTAGTGATCTACTAGTAATCCTTTAGTCAGCAATCATTGCCAAACAATAGACTGTTAATTAACAATCTATATAAAGCTTAATTTACAAGCTGGAGAATAACAGTATAACTTCCAAAATTAATTTCTGCTTAATATGATCTGAGCTGGATAATGTGCCAATTTACAAAATTTCAACATCATCTATAAGGACCCATGGGGCACATTAACCCTGCAGTCCTTTATTTCCAATTGGCTGTGGTATTAAAAGTGGAGGGCCAAAATCCTCTGAAATTTCATTTTGACTCACGTGGATATCACAATCATAGAAGAATATCACGTCCCCATCTATTTTAGAACTATTAAATGAACGATTTTTGGGAACCTCCTGTTGGAAAAACTATGCAGCCCTCGTTATCCCCTATCCCAGGCGAAACCCAAATTTTTGAAACCCTTGACAAACACCTTTTTGGACGGGTTATCAACCCCCAATTTATCCTTCTATGATTGGTATACACAGTGCATTTAAAAAGTTATGGGACTAACGTTTTAAAGACACAACTTTACAAATATATAAACTTTCTTTTATCATAATTTAACATACAACCTTTCCCTCTCTATACATATTTATATTGCTAAAACAATTGTTAAAAGGTATGCACATAGCTTCTTATTGTATAACCATGTTTAAACCAGCTTTCACATTCTTCTGAATTGTCTCTACTTTATCAAAAGGATGAACCTTCAGTGACACCTTCAGATTAGAGAACAGAAAGAAGTCAGACAGAGCCAAATTTAGTGAATAGGGTGGATAATTATAATCTGAAGGTGGCACTGAAGGTTCATCCTTTTGATAAAGTAGAGACAATTCAGAAGAATGTGATAGCTGGTTTAAACATGGTTATACAAAATAGGAACTATGTGCATACCTTTTAACAATTGTTTTAGCAATATAAATATGTATAAAGAGGGAAAGGTTGTATGTTAAATTATGAAAAAGAAAATTTATTTATTTGTAAAGTTGTGTCATTAAAACGTTAGTCTCAGAACTTTTTGAATGCACTGTGTATATGCCTACCAAATGCAGACCAGGGACAGAGTAGGTCAATTGAAGAACTCTCCAAGCTCCAACTCCCACAAAATCCAGCACTAATTGGCGATTTCAAGATCATAGTAAGTCAGGTCTGTGAGACCCTCTCTCAACCATTTAGGATTGATGAGCACCACTCAACTCATTAACTTCCTCTGATCCAGTGAATTCTCTGATGCCTTACCACATCGGCATCCATTCTCAGCTTCATGACCTGAATCTGGTACAAAGAAGTTAAATTAAAAGTATACGTCATAAATTGATATGGACTAATTGGCCCCATGCAATTTGGTTAAGCCCTTACTCCCATGACTCAAGATAACACTTTTAGCAATCAGAAGTCCAGTATGGTAGTACTGACAACCAACCTCAGACCATCTAATGGCCTGATCTAGGATCACCCTCAGCAATCCTGAAAATCCAATTCCAAGAGAAAAACTTATCACTACAATCTGTCAACCTGTGAACATAACCTCACTCGAATTGTGCACCCCCAAGATGAATGTGTTGATAAAAAGTTGAGCTCTTAAAGGTTGCCTAAGACTGTGCAAAAGCACAGATGACTGAGACCATGTCAAAGGCAGATGGTTTATAGCCAGAATCAAGCACCTTGAAAAATTGCCAGCCAGAACTCTTTCCCTAATGGTTGGAAGTGTGGGAAGCCACCCAAGAGACGTAATTCCTTAAACTGACTAACCAAGAAAAATGGGCGTAAAACTTCATATTGTTGCGTTACTTCACCCAATGGGAGCGTCGCACCCACTTCTTCTAACAAAAACAAAAGTCCCACTCTAAGGTTCAGAAGATTGTTACCCTTATGTTGGGGAACAACCTCACCACAAACAGGGAGGATATCACCAAATGAGATCAACGATTACTAAACCAACTTCTATTCTCCCTGGGTAAACCTGGAGGATGTTCAAAAATTAATGGACGGACGCCAAAACTTCTATTAAATCTATCTGCAGATGAGGAACGGCTTACCTGATCACACAGAAAGAAAAAAATGCAAATTATGCTCCATGACCCGCACCTGAAGGCCTTAGGCCTGAATAACTTCCAATTAAGGTACCTAGTGGATCATATACCGAAGAAAAAGGACCTCCACCCCCTTTTATCAGCCCTCTAGGTGGAAGGGGGAGTGATAACTGACTGGAGAGACTCAATTGTGAACCTTGTTCATAAGAAAACGATCCATGAAGACCTCAGAACTGACAACCAATATCACAATTTAACTTTGACCATAAATATTCATTCAGCTCCTAGAAAACCGCATTACTAAATGGTCGATCCATTTCAACCCTGATCAGCATGGCTTTATCCCAAGGAGATTGCTATGGAATATTAAATGAGCTTCTCGAAATTTTGTAAGGTAATTTATCCCAAATGCAAGGTTTTGTGGCGCTTCTCAAAATAAAAAAGCCTATAATTGTGTGAATTGAAGTATCTCAATACTTCCTTTACCCAAATCCACATCTCACTAAAAGCTTGAAGATGGATATTAGAGATCTATGACCAGCTTCACACCAAAGTAATGGCCCTGAGGGGCTCTATGGAGGCAGTTATGGCTGAACAAGGGTTCTGTCAAAGGGATCCGCTGAGCTCATTCTTGTTCAACATAGCTCAAGATCCGTTCCCAGCCCTACTCCAAGAAAAAATCATGGGTTTCAAGTTCCCAGAAAACCCCAACGCCCGCGCCATAGCCTTTTGTAAATGTCATAATGTTGAAGGTAAGTTAAAAAGTCATAGACCTAACCATCCAGCCCTTAATCAATACTCCAGGTTTCCAACGCAAAGGTTAGCACCTCTAAAACCATTATAGTACAAGTTGGTACTCTGTCTTTACCACCTTTTTGCTTGAAACCTACACGCGACACCTTTAACCACCTAGGTGTCCTAACCACTTACCAAAGGGTCACAATCAGTTATAATTCACTGGTTACTGGATGTGAAGAATTTTCAAATAGCTATCTGGAGCCGCTGGCGTATCCCCACGGTGAGGCATGCTGATAAACGTTTTTCTGCTATAAAATGTCTGGTTCCTAAATAAGGAAATCCCCTTCATGCAAGTTTATACTTGAGGTTTGATGCGATACTCTGCTGCTACATATAGGGATTTAACCTTCTGCCTACCTCTCTAAATAATAATTAGACCCTATAGCAAAGGTGACTCAGGTCGATTGGACACTTTAGCTATGGTATTTTAATTTTGTCTGGGCTCCTTAAGTCCAAAATCTTCATTAAAGTGACTCTAATGCTGTAGTGAGTTCTAGCCTTGCTCCAGTCCTTAGTGGCCTCACTGGGACTTCATTGTGCCTTTCAAACAGCTTTTGGATAATGGCATATATACAATCAGGCACAACTCAAATCTTCTATCTATTTTAATGGAATTAGGCTATCAGACATTTGCCCTCCCTACTTTAAAATAAGAATGTTTTGGGGCAAAATCGGCCAAAAAGTGTAAAGGTTGGACATTTACAAGTCCTCTATGATAATAAGATCAATTTAAATTCAAACTAACGATTTTATCAGCCAAAAGATCCTTGCCAATTCTAGGTGGAACCCCGCAAATTGGGGTAACACAATATTTAAAACACACGGGAAATCAACACCAGATCAAGCAGTCAGATTACTCCAACCACAAAGCGTACCATGGGGAATCCATTGGATGGTACTCCCCCAGCCATGACCAGGTCCATTCATGCACCTATGCGGGGACCACCCCCTTTATAGGCTTAGTGGGGGTCCCCCAAGGTGAAAAAATTTATCAAATGGGGCTGGCTGAAATTTATCAAATTGTTACACCATGGGTGCAGATTAGCCAAAAATAATTCCTCATATATCAATAAGTCAAAGTATAGAGAGTTTCCAAGCTTCAATAGGCTAAAATCCCATATTACCTAATTCAGAATTTACCAAGCTATCCAAACGTCAAGCTTCAATGTTTTAAATACTATTATTGATTTATTAAGTGCGTTCTCTTTTTTTACCCCTTATGGTGCCAAATAATTACTCATAAAATTAAACCTTTTTAGTATTATTTTGTTTCAGTTATTTCATAAAAGTGATGAGAAAAACTCCTCATTTATATTGTTGTGATTAAAGGTAAAGAACACCGTAGATCCTCTTTTTTAAGCCAAAAATCCAAAAAGTGGTGCTCACTATAGGTGGACCTGTACACTACAAAAACGTTCAAAAATTTGGAGGCTGCTGGGGGTGGTAACCCCTTCTAGCGTTTAACTGATATTAACTCCAAGCTAGCTATTATGGAAATACAGCTAGCTAGTGGTTTGTCTCGCCTTAAAAGTCTCAAGAAGCACTCACTACAATGCCCTATTATAATAAAACCCTTCTTTTACTCATGATATACCTGGTGAGGGCAGTGTTGCCTCCTTCCTTTATGTTTATGAATCTGCGATGGAAGGTGCAACTGACCGGCAAATAATTCAGTACATTATTCCCTTCTTGAATTGAATAGCTTAAGAAATAATGTTCACCAACATGGTCAACCTCAGCACTTGTAAAAAGTTGAAGCAGGCGCTGCTTGAAGAATTTGGTTACAAACAAAGTTTGCAGCGGCAAAAACAGGCTTTTATGGTGCCTTAGTTTATAAGGGGAGAATTGATATTCTCTTTTGTTGATTGTTTTTATAATAATGCTCAACCTTTGTTGATTTCCCAAATGCTTCCTCTCTATGATGCTATTGTGGCTATCTTAGCTGGCTTGGCATCTTATCCCTCCTTGGATAAGCATCTCTGGTCTGTAAAGCGCGCTTTTAAAATATACATGAAATCAAGGAGGCCTTACTAGCAGTGGCTGATATCTATGAACTTGACCCTACATAAGGATCTATTCTCCAAGCATCTAAGCCGACCAATTTAGCATCTACTACGGCTATTTCACTCTGGAAACCTGCTCCTATGGAGTTTCCATCACCCACTGCTTCCTCTTATCATAAAGATAATCAGATGATAATGGCGGTAATGGGGCAGTGCTCCCCTTGGTCTTCAGTTAAAAAAATCAATTGGTGAAATTAGTCCTTTTCCTTGCCCATCTTCATCTTCAGAGCGGCCTTCCCATGTGGTCTTAAAATTGGCTCCTAAGCTTGAACCCCTTTCTAAGGTCCAAATCGCTCCCACTAACAATGGGTTAAATAACCTTGTCACAAAGGCTATAACCGCCTGTTTCACAGAAGCACACAGTCACTGAATGGCCCAAAGCTGTTGAAGTTAAAGCATCCACTTCCACGGTGCTATCTCCTCAACCTCTCATTCAGCTAACTCTAGATTGAAACCAGTTTTCTATGAGGCAGCACAAACCCCTTACTTTGAAGGTCGAAACTCGAGCTGTGATGATTCTAACGCCTCCCCCCAAAAAAATTAATATGGTGGAGGAGTAACCCAAGAACCTATCATTCCATAAGGGAAGTCCTGAACATACCTCACCTTCTATGGGCTCCCTAACCTGCAATGATTTCCCCTCTGACGACGAGTCTGAAGGGGATGATGAAGATGTTTGTTTTATGTTTTTAACACCCTCAGCTGAAGTGGAGGTGCCTGATCACTTAAACTTGGAAAGAGTGAACTGGGCCAAGATCCCTCATCAAAATTATCTTTGGAAAGTGATAAGGATGCTTAATTTATTGACACTTCCAGTGATGAAGACCAGCTCATTGCCACTGTTTTGAAATTGGAAGAATATTTAAGACACGCCATAAGGGTTTTGGCACAGGGTCAACCCACTGAGCAAGTGGAACGGACGATATGAAGATAGTTGGTCCTTCAAAACACTTAAACAAATAAATAAACTAGAAGGGAGCAATTTCCCTAAGAACACTTCTTTATTGTAATATGATAATCTCAGCGGATCCACTATAGTCCACTTGCTCTCTATCTTTAACTACCCAAAATCCTCCTCCTCTCAATCTCCTCATCTCGCTGATATCCCAGCAACTTCTCTCTGTATAAATTCTTGTGCTTAGCCTATTTATTCCACCATGTTCTTATTAGTTCTGGCAGAGTTCATCATTCATTAGATTTATGATCATCTTAGTTTGAGGCAATCTGCTCAATATTCATCATACTTCAACATCTCATTATCCTGTTATTTGTCTACATTACCTTATCGCCTAATTAAGAAACAATCCAATATCATCCATTTGAGCCAATATCACCTCATTGAATGGTGCTCAAATACTCAAACTCTATAGCTATTGTTGGCAAATTCTAAAGGATCTAAATTACTTATTCAGCTTTATTGTTCAGTCATATCAGAATCTCGACATTGCCCACCTTGACTGGATGATAAGGCTTCTATTGCTTATATGGCTGAAGGAACTTTGCATGCACAAGGTTGATTATCCAACCACTCGTGGGATCCTTGATTATATAGGCATCAATACCCTTTTTCTCAATTACCTCAAATGGACCAAACCAGTTGTTATCCAGCTTGTGTTTCCATCCAAACCTATGCTTGTCATAAAACATAACCATATCTTCATCTTGGAACTGAACGAGGCTGCTACACCCTACTTTATCAGCTGCCTGAGCCTTAATCTCTCCTTGGCTAAATTGCATGAGTATTCTTCAGTTTAGAGTTTAATCGGTGTATCCGCTAGGTTAGTCAAATACTGGTGAGGATCTCGTATTGCCAGTATCCTCTACACAGGAATAAAGCAGCGCCATAAGAGCAGGGTGTCATCCATATGATAACTGAAAAGGACTTTTTCCATGGTGGAATGGTAGCTAATGTTATAAGCGAAAACGGCGGTGGAAAGGAGAGAAGTCCAATCAGAAGGTTGATCCGTCACCAGCTTCTGGAGTAATTTCACTAAAGATACCATTAACTCGCTCAATCATTCCATTAGATTCAGGGTAATATGGGGTCATCAAAACCCCGCGGATGCCCATTAATTTGTTGAGCTTAGGTAGGGTGTGTGAGGTGAAGTTCATTCAGTTGTCTGTAAGGATGAACTGGGGACAACCATGCCGCTGAATTATACATTACATAACAAACTTAGCCACTGTGAGTGCACCCAAATCATGTATTGGTCACGCCTCAAACCACCTGGTCAAGTGGTCAATCGCTGATAGGATGTATACGGACCAGTTTGCCCCTGTTGTCAGGGGACACATGACATCAATTGAAATTGTGTGCCAGGCGAAGTGCGGCTTCAATAACTGGTATGAAGTCTTTTGGCGAAATGGCTTTTCCAACTGGCACGTATGGCAGCATGATATTTCCTCAAGCACATCGAAGTTTATGCTTTCTCAATAGTAACATGGTCACAGGAATTCCAGGGTCTTACGTGCTCCACCATGTCCAATGGCTTGGTGTTCACTCATAGTAACAGTTGGGTGGGAAGAAGGTCTTGAGATATTCATGGTAATGTCCCCTATCATCTTATACAATTCCCCATTTTTCTGGAACGTATTGACTCTTATTACATCCAATACCTTGATGATTGAAGGCGGTTCATCATTGTAATTGCCGCTGAGCATCTTATCAAATATTATGTCACTCAGATCCGCCATAACTGCAATTGATGGTAATCTTATAAGCAATCAGCATTCTGGTTATTTCTCTATGTTGGTGTAGAATTTTGAATTTGTATGTCTGAAGTTAAAGAGCCCATTGAGACAGACGTATTTCAGGCTCTTTAAGGTACTGTAACCAGTGTAACGAGGCATGATTTGTTACAACTTTGAATTTCACCACATGCAAATAAACCCAAAATTGCTTATAGGCGTAGATCACCGCTAAGAACTTCCACTAATTTCATGGTATAATTGCGCTAATGACTCTTTAAGCTATAACTGCAGTACACTATGGGGTGCTCCTCCCCTTCCTTATCTTTTTGGGATAGACTGTCCCCACAGTGGAAAGGGATGCATCCGTCTAAAAAATGAACTACTTTTAATAAATTGGGATAGCGAAACACCGGCACAATGATCAATGCCGTCCAAAGCATATCAAAAGCGCATTATTGACGTACTGTCCATTTGAATATGGTGTTCTTTTTTAGTAACTCAAATAGAGGGCCCCCAATACAGCTGAAGTTAGGGATGGAGCGCCATTAATAGGTGAACATTCCAAAAAATACCTGTATATCCCGCTTACTGTTAGTGAGGAGTCATTTTCAAAATAGCTTCACCTTTGCCTGTTGAGGACTCTGCCCTGTGGCATCATCTACAAACCCCAGGTATCCAACTGGTTCTTGAAGAAATGGCATTTCCGGCATTTGATCTTGCTGTTGGCCTCAGAGATCTGGCAGAATACTGCTTCTTGATGGTCAAGGTGCTCAGAGAAGGTTTGGGAGAAAACATTAATATCATCAAGATAACCATCTAGTACTAAAAAAAAATATCATCAAGATATACAAGGATGCACAACAGCTTTAGGTCCCTGATAATAGTGTCCATCGCCCGTTGAAACGTAGCTGGGGCGTTACACAGCCTTTGAAGCATCTGAGTCGGTTGGAAAAGATCTTTGGACGTGATTATGGTGCATTTCTCCTGTTCCGTTGCTGGCAATTCAATTTTCAGTAGCCCAAGATCAAGTCCGTTGCTGTGAAAAACTGAGCTCCCCTTAGCCGATACATAGCGTCATAAATCTATGGTAAGGGACGTGAGTCCTTCTTTGGTGATTCTGTTGAGCTTCTGGTAGTTGGTTACTATTCGGTTAGTACTATCCTTCTTTTTTACAATAAGAACAGGAGAAGCCCAAAGTCTCTTCAATGGTTCAAGCATCTCTTGATCTAGCTTCTTGGCAATCTCCTCAGTTACTACTTCTTCTGCTGCCCTTGATTGGCAGATTGGCCATGACCTGATAAAATGGTCTCCAGTGTCCAGCCAATGAACCAATCCCACGCGCATCCTAAATCATGGCATTGATAGCAAAAATCTCTTTATATTTTTTAAAATAAAGTGATAGTTTAATCTTTCTGTGGTTCTGACAACCCCCTTAATTCATCACGTGATACAACTGCCATTACGTTTAGATGTGGTTTAAAAGGCAGACCAAATTCCTCCAGCAACCCAAACTCATGAATCATAGGAACCTCCTCCACAGGGATCAAGCCTACTTACGCTACTATTTAGCGTTGGCAAAATCGCAGTGGTTCCATTTGTAGCTTTGCAAGTAAAACCTCGATTTCCCCCTTCCATGGTAATATAATGCCTGGAGCCATGTGGGGCTCAAACCGCGATTGCTGATATGGCCCAATAGCTTCTCCATAGAGTCCATCTGGAACTTCAACCACCAATTCAGTGTTCACTATAACTTGATATCTGGATGAAATGGATATAGGTCCACCATCTCTGAGCGGCAGCCCCTGATAATCATAAATCTGTTGGGGTAGGGCCTGGGTTTTGCCCTTTAATTGATGATAGCGCACAGTATCACTCTGTCACTATAAGCTAGATTGATATTACCCATATGCAACAGATCTTTTGGAACTCCGCATGAGGTGAAGTATATTGGGATCCACTGACCCAATATTATGAAAGTCTTGTCCGTCATATCAATGACAGCCCTATAATTTTACAAGAAGGCGGTTCCAATTAACAGATCATGATTTCTATTTTGTAACACTATATATGGGGCTACCACGATAATAGAACCAAACTGCAATGGAAGTGTACTTTATGTTCCCTCAGAGACCTTGTTTTCTAATCCAGCATTTCCATATTACATCCGGTGTTCCAAATCTGGTTTTAATGTCAATTTGGCCACTAGCTTAGTGGAGACTATATTTATGAGGGCGCTGGTATATATGCTAGAGCAGACTCAGGCTTTAGCTACAACCAGGTCACTGTAAGTACATTTGGATAAGATGCATCTAAACCATCTTTAACATGGACATTTAAGGAATATCTGTTTCCAAGGAAACACATAACCCCCGGCGACTTTGAGTTATTGTTTTGTAATAGTTTTCACTGGAAGAGCGACATTTACTGCTTGCAAGGGAAGCGCATTAGTGGAAGGGTCCAACTTGTCAGGGGAAACTTGATCAAACATCTGACTAGCGTACAGTTTGGCCTGCATCTGTGACCCCTCTTCCGCCACAGCTGCTGACTGCACTCGTGTCAATCCATTCACCCTTCCAACTGAATGATGATATAATACTGCCTCATTGTACAGGTGGACTTACGCTGAATAGACTGGAATAGATTCAGGTAGGAAGTTTGGATTTGAGATAGCAAAGGTAGAGAATCCCATCTCTACTCCGCTCTGACTTTTCCCTGACATTACTGTTCCAGCTGTACGTGAGGGACCTGATAATTGGGGCACCATCATGACAGATGCCCCTGTCAACTGCATTTGAATCTACTGACCCCATAGGGCCCACGTCCCTGATTAATGTATATCAAGCCATGTTGAAATTTGGACTGTAAGTGATCAGCTTAAAAAAGGCTAGGGTGGTAGTTATCAAATGACAATAAGCAGGTATGGGGTGGACGTTCATATGCTCAGTAGTATCTCGGTGGAATCTAAACTAGACAGAAAAAATTCTCCAAGCATGATGATTTGTGGCAGTAGCAGAAGGACTCCACTCTGTATTGGGAGGAGGGAAGCTGGTGGATATACGATGCAATAACTGAACATTTTTTTAAGTAAGGGTACATCTTATTCCAATATTGGGGTCATAACGTTATACAGCTCGCAGAATGGCTTCACAGCAAAGTTCATTGCAATACACACGTCAGGTTTAAATAAAATTCCTGCCCCAATCAACACCTGGGCTTCCATTGTGAATTTATCAGCAAAGGTGGTGAATGTCTCATTATGCTGAAATTTGAAGGTCAATAATTCAGCCTTCCATTGTGACATTTTTGCAGTACCCCGCAAACAACTGCAACACAGTATCCTTCACTTCTTGGTATGAAACGGAACTGTTTGGGAGATAGCAGGTGACCTGGTTGGAACTTTCAACTTCCAAGGTGGATGTTAACAGCTTCTCTTTCTGACAGTCAGAAGCTCCTTCCATTGCAAACTCAAATCGCTTAAAGAACCCATGAATATTCTCGTCACAAATAAACGTAAACAACTTATTACTACAAACTTTTTGAAACAGCTTATCTTGCTTTTTGAGCACAGCGTCTAAAGCAAGTTTGAGTTCCACGTATTTGATTGATGTAGTGTGATATGAAGATCCGCAGTCTTGCAAGCCTGATGCGTTATGGCCAGCGACTGGGGATTTAATTTTGATCAATGGGCCCCCTGTAATGAGCACCACTGTTATGAGATTGATGAAATTGTTGAGATATGCCATAAGGGTTTTGGCACAGAGTCAACCCACTGAGCAATTAAAATGGACAATATGAAGATTGTCATTCCTTCAGAACACACTCAACAAAAAAAGAAAATAAAAGGGAGCAACGTCCCAGAAATCACTTTTTTATTCTAATACAATAATCTCAAATAATCCCCTCATGTCTGCTTGCTCTCTCTCTTTAACTAACCAAAATTTTCCTCCTATCAATCTCCTTGTCTCACTGATATCCAAGTGACTTTGGTCAAAACTGACACTTGTGCTTAGCCTATTAGTTCCACCATATTTTATCTGGTTCTTGTAGAGTTCATCATTCATTAAATTAGAGATTACCTTAGTTTAAGGCAATCTGCTCAATATTCATTGTACGTTGACATCTCATTATCTTTGTTCATTGAAAATTTACTTATCACCTTTTTTGGAGGCGATCAAACATCATCTATTTGATACAATTACCTCATTGCAAGGCACTCAAATACTCAAGCTCTATAGCTATTTGTTGACGAATTCTAGCCACTCTGCCATGACTATTTCGGCCTTATTGTCCAGTCATATCAGAATCTTGACAGCAACATTTCTGCAATCTACCCAGTGTGCTTAAACCCTGCAGACTATCCAGTAGAAATAACTTGAAACTGCTAATCAACTTGCCTCCACTTTTCATCTAAAAGAAGTCCTCGCTCATCCCCCCATCTTGGGTGGTAGTTTAACTAAAGTGGAGGTCGTTATTAGTGGTGTGCAAGTTAAAGCTATCCTTGAAACTGGGTCCCCAGTGAACGTTGTGCAATAAAGCTTATTAATAAAAATTAAGCTAACCCCTAACTTTGGGTACAATTAAGAGTTTGGAACTGCGGGCCCAAACAACCCCTGTGCCATTGGAGCCTGCTCTTTTCTGCCCATTCGTTTTGGAGAGCTTCTCTTGTCAGCTCCACCAGTAACTTTAACTAATAGTACATATGATTTACTCATTGGAACCCAATTTATGCTCCCATATGAAGGTGTTATTAAGTTGAAGCAGGGTTTCTCTCCTTGATTAACTATGAGGATCCTCTGATTCTGTCTAATGATGAGCTCAATATAAAGGATTATGTTTGCATAGTTGAGTATTCATCCTCCGCTTTATCCCTGCATTACACTACAGCAATCAGGCATAAAAACTGTTGCCTTACTCAGTGGGAGCCCTGGAGGATATCCCTTTCTATGCTTCTGAAGAGGTGGTCTTAAGTCTGTGGAACAAAGGGTAGTTGACATGAAGATTACCATACAATTCACACATAACTGCCTACTGCACCTCATTAGCGTTAATGAGGTTAGTCATTTAAAGCCCATAATTTTCCAGGCTTGTTAGACCCTGCCTATCATCGGTCTAATTTGTCTTTTGCTAGGGAATCTTACCATGAAGGATATGATGAAAAAGAATAGGATATTGGAAGAGGCCTGCTGATACCCATTGAGGACATCAAGCAAGTCCACATTACAAGGTCTATGGCGGATATGGGGTTACCCGCCGACCAATCCATATGTACCCTACCTTCAGCTCTTATCTCCGATGAACTAACCCAGCTGAGCTGTATTAATTCCACACCTTACCAAGGCTTACTGCGACATTTTAACCAAGTCTGACAATTACTATGGGCACATGAAGGGGTGGATGCGTGCTATTGACGTTGGGGATGCCAAACCCATTCACTCCAAGTCCTATCACAAATTAAAGGTTGAGGAGCTACAGTTTCAGGGGGAGCGCAAACAGATGCTGGATTCTGGATTGCTGGTGCCTTCACAAAGCCCTTGGTCATCCCCGCTGTTAGTAATGAAAATGTAAAATGGAAGTCACCGGGTAGTGATGGACTACCACAAATTAAACATCCTCACCAAAAAGGATAGCTACCCTATCCCTCGCATTGATGACGCTTTGGCTCAACTCTCTGGGTCCAAGTTCTTTTCATCCATGGACCTGGCTAGTGGTTATTGATAAATGGACCTTTCTTCACAAGTCAAGGAGAAATGTGCTATTATTTTCAGTGAAAGTCTCTTCCAACCTATCTGACTACCACAAAGGTTGTACAATGTGCCCACCGCTTTCCAGCGAGCAATAGATCATATCTTTCAGAATTTAAAATTAAGCTGCCTCATCGTCTTTCTTGTGATATCGCAGTTTTTCACAAGACTTTCTATGAACACCTCGCACATCTAAAGGAGGTATTTAAACGCTTGTGGGCTTTTAATATCAAATTAAACTTCTCCAAACACACATTTCAAGGGGAAGTTGGATTTCCTTGGACATGCTATATTATAAGATGGGATACAACCGCTTTAAGATAAAGTTGAAGCAATATATAAGATTCCTGCACCCAAAATCCTTTGTGACATTCAGGTATCTTGGGCATGATGGGGTACTACCATCAATTCATCCCAAAATTCGCCAAGCTTAGTGAGCCCCTCGTCCGCCCCCTGGCTAAGAATACCCCCTTCCATTAGGGTGCTGAACAAAAGGCCGCCTTTGAGACTCTGAAGGTGCTTTTTCAAAAAAGGCCAATACTCCGCTACCCTGACTACAGCAAACCCTTCATGTTATTCAAAGATGCTTCTTACTATGCTGTTGGAGCTATATTTCTCAATTTGATGAGCATGGGGTTATTCATCCCTTATCTTACTTTAGAAAAATGCTTTCAAAAGCTGAGAGTAACTACAGCGTCAAGGAGAAGGAGTGCCTGGCCGTCCTGCTTGCTATCAAACACTATTGCCTATTTTTATATGGAACTCAATTCAAAGTGATCACACCACGCAACTCTGAAGTGGATGCAGAATATAAAGGACCACGCGGGCGGTTGGCTAACTGGGCTTTGAAGCTCCAGCATTTTGGTATTATTATTAAGCATTAGGCAGGAACGTGCCACATGAATGTAGTGGATTAACACGGCTTCCACTTCTTCACTTAGAAAATAGTGAAGCAGAGAGGCTACATGATCTCCTCATTACTCCAAATGCGTGGGCTGATGAAGATGAACAATACAAAAAATGCTAGCTCAACACTCCTGAAAAACTAAGGTGGAAATGGGAAGTTATATAAGAAGTTGGGAGTAAATTGGTTGCCCTACCTCCAGCCATCAAAGCGAGTTTCTGTCAATTTGGAAGCTCAAACTATCATGTGGCATGGCGGAGTACGCAAAAATGTATTAGTGGGTGAAAGAGCGATACTACTAGGAGGGCATCTTAGGAACTATAACTAAAGTCTTGGATGGATGCCTGACCTGTAAAAAACAATCCAGCTTCAAGGCCCAATTCAGTATAAACCTAAGACGCCTCACCAATCCTTCCACACCATAAGTTTGGATGTGGTAGGTCCTCTCCCTCAGACCACAGGTGGAATTCGCAATAACTTGGTTGGTATTGATCATTTCACCAGATGGTTGAAGCTGTAGCTTTCTTCGCTCAAACTTCTAGACACGGCCAACTTCTTACACCAATACATTTTCACCTGTCATGGATGTCCCCAGGTCCCCTTATGTGATAATGGAAAAATTTTACCTCCCAAATGGTGAAGCTCCATGCTACCTCCATGGGAGTGCAACAACCCTTCTTAGCCCCTTTAACCTATCTACTAATGGTGCTGTAGGAAGATTTAACGGAACCCTAGTCTCCATACTCTAAAAAATGGCCAATTCAAACCCCCTCCACTGGGATCTTTATTTACCCAGTGCCCTCATGGCTAATATTTTAGTTACTATCGCATCCTATAGATCTCTGTTTTCCATTTGTTGTATGGCCGAGAACCTGGGGTACCAGCTCTACTAGCAAAAAGTAATTTCACTGATAGAACTGACCCAGAGAAAGCCATGAAAAAGTTGGCCCAGTACATCAACCAACTACAAGCGGATGCTATGAATGTTGGACATTTGCCCTCCCAGCTGCAAAATAAGAATGTTTTTGAGGCAAAATCGGGCAAAAAGGGGAAATGTTGTACATTTACAAGTCCTCAATGATGATAAGATCAATATAAATACAAACTAATGAAATCAACAGCCAAAAGACCCTTGCCAATTCTAGGTGGACCCCACAAATTGGGGTAACACAATATTTAAAACACACGGAAATCAACACCAGATCAAGCAGTCAGATTACTCCAATTACAAAGCGTACCATGGGGCATCCATTGGATGGTACTCCCCCAGCCATGACCAGGTCCATTCATGCACCTACGCGGGGACCACCCCCTTTTGTAGGCTTGGTGGGGGTCCTCCAAGGTGTATTAATTCTAGAAAATGGAGATTGGCTGAAATTTATCAAATTGTTACACCATGGGTGCAGCTTAGCCAAAAATAATTCCTCATATATCAATAAGTCAAAGTATAGAGAGTTTCCAAGCTTCAATAGGCTAAAATCCCATATTACCTAATTCAGAATTTACCAAGCTATCCAAACGTCAAACCTCAATGTTTCAAATACTATTATTGATTTATTAAGTGTGTTCTCTTTTTTAGCCTGCACGGCGCCTAATAAATATCTATAAAATTAAGTCTTTTTAGCATGTATTTGTTTCAAGTTATTTTCAATATAAGTGGTGAGAAAAGCCCCTCAGATATATGTTGGACTTGAGGCAAAAAAGCACCAGCGAGCCTCTTAAAGCCAAAAAATTTAAAAAGGCCGTGTTACCCTCAAGCAGGTAGGAGCACACATGCACCACACTTTCCCTTACAAAATAAGTGCCCTGTCATCAGTCCCCTCTGACACACCCTGGTCCACATTGCAAGGATTATTTTCTCCTGACTTAACTCCTTTGACAGGCCCATATATGTCCATGACCCCTTGTTCTCCTACCCTTGCCATAGGATGCAAATTCAAGGATGTCTGGCAGAATGTCAACCACCCTATTTTCTCAGTGAAAATTTCAAGTAAGGTGTGGAAAGATTTTCACTGCTCATACATTACAGGGTATCAATTGGTCCCACTGTCCAAAACAAAAGTTATTCATGACAAGTTGAGCCAATAAACACCCAACTCAACCATTTCATTACCTGCCCTCTCATTGCACTCATCTAAAGCAAGATCTGTGAACATCTCTGAAAAGGACCCTAGGATTAGCATCTATTTCATGACATATTGTTTGACTTCTTGCTCCAAAACTCCCCTAATCTCTAATATACCTGAAATTTATGTGTAAAAATATGGACCATTCATTTCATACCTTCACACTGCTTTTAACTCCCAGCTATAGACATTACCCCCATGTGCTCACTCATTTTCAGGTACAATATAAATTGGCTATAGTTACCACCACATCGCCAACCAATAATAGATCTATCCAATCAGATGCCTGGATCTGGCGGATTATTCCCCATCTCCTTATTAATCCATCCACCCATCCCTACCAACGCCATGAAGTTTCTTAAAAAGCTCATGCGTAATCTTAAATAACTCTTGCAAATCCCACCTTGGGTTGGGACAGCCTAGTACTAAAAAAATAAAAAATTAAGGCAAAGAGAGGGAACATAAAACTCTAATAGTAAATAAAAATTAGATTGTAAGGCGGTATACCAGAATTATTATGTGACTTTTTTTAAAATCATAAATTGAGAAGTATACCCTGGCGCAGTAGTTTTCTTGATGATATTTTAGCTAGTAATCTGCTTTCCACAAGGAATGCAACTCGGTGAAAACCAGTTTTATTTTTAAGTTTTATATTTAATGTCACAAATTAGACAACCCCAGGTAATAGGGTTGAAGAAAAAGGCATTAGTAAATTTTAAACTAAAAATAAAACACCAAAAATTTTTCCTTTGCTTAACATCATTTTCATAAATAGAATTAGTACAGATTTTGGCGCCATATAAAACATAAAATAGATTCTAAAAAAATAATAGTTGTCAGCCCCACAAAAAAACCTGTTAAGATGGCTACTAGTGCACCCACCCCAACATCAAAACCCTTGGCTACCCACCTGTGTTGCGTGGCAAACGCATACTAAGGTTTAGTCTAGATTCTTCTTAAAATCTTCAATATTTCTTAGCAGCGTGACCTCTGACCCCTGACAAGATCTAATTTACTGAATATTGTATAGATGTTTTACATAAAATTAATAGCCACAAATCTGGAAAAAACTTTACTCTAGGAACTTTTTTCAAAGTAAAACATAAGTTTGACAAAGATGATTCTTAACCAGAAAATTGGAAATAATATTTATAGTTGATCTCCTGCACAGAACAATGATGTCCTTAGCTTGGAGCACAAAACAACAGGGAGTACAATGGGTACAATGAGTACAATACTTACAATAGGCATAATGGTTTCCATTTAAAGAGACAAGCCTTACTAAAGAAACTAAAATAACATGAAAATTCTGTAATGACTGGTTATTCTAGAGATGGGATAGATAGTAACATGGTTTTATTACTTGGATGTTTGCATTCATTCTGATTATTCCCAGATAATGAAAAGATTAAAAGTTAGATATCTTAGGTCTATTTAGCATTTTCATCAATAATTCTCTCCCTTGCTTACATTCTCTTTAATACTTCCTTAAGGAAGTTGACTTTCATAGTGGAGCCATAGAAACTTTTTATGAGCTCTGTTGATAAATAACCAAATCTTTCTTTTTGCTTGACATCACATTTGAGCGAATTTAAAAGTTACAACAGATCTAAAGAACACCAAAAAAACTGGCACACAGCTAAAGCCCCAATCTCCTTGGCTCTACTACCCGCTGCTCCAAAATGGGGCAGCGGTAAAACCCACCCAGCATCTTCCACCCAGCGGGAAATGTTTTTGAACTAAGTTGACCAGCCCCACCCCCAATGCCTTGGGTCGATATGCTCCCCTCAAGGATCTTGCCCTCCACCTTGCACATTCCCAAGCGGTGACTCATAGCCCTATTGTGTACCCCTGCAAGATGCAATTTTGCCTCTGGGTTTAATATGGCAACTTGTTTCTCTATAACAACAAACAAATCATAGAATTAGCCCAAGCGCTTATGCAGCTTGCAGGCGCATTGACTTCTGCCCCTACAAAGAGTACTTTGACCTTGGCTTCACTTGTGAAGCTGATGCAGCAATTGCAGCCAACATTCCACTGATAATCCAGAGAATCCCATCCAAACCACTTGCATCCATTTGCCTTTTGACATCACTCTTGTGGTTCAATTTGCAGGCCTCCCCACCCACCTCCCCCATGAAACTTTATAAAAAGAACTAATAGCTGGGTTGTCAGTATATGGCGCTGACCCCATCATACAATTTGTGGTTCCCATTGGAGCCACCTGACGTGCTTTCCCTCGCGCCTTTGCAACTATACACCCAATATCAACCAAAATCGCCATTTTGGTTCCCCTTACACCGTTGTCCCCTCTGCCCCTGACCACACTTTCTGGTCCAGAGTGGACAAAGGGCGCATGATTTGCCCCATTTGCTTTGACCTAAACCACTCAAAGCGGCGTTGCCCATAATAGCCCAAGCTGGAGCCCACACGCCTGACTACCCCCATGATACTCCCATTGCCAACATAAAAACTTTCCCAAAAGGGGCATAATCCTCCCTCCTCCACCCAAATTGGTAGATGCAACTGCCATGGATTCAGCCAATAAGAAACCTACATGTTAAATCACCACTCCTACTCCAACTAATCAGGAGCCAGCATGGACCCCAGTAAATTCAAAATAATCAACCCAGACATCCAATCCACCCCACACATATGCCAGTTGACCTATCATTTTCAACAAAAATCCCTGGGATTAGTAGGATGAAGTTGATGATTTGGGGAATCCCATCCCCAACTTGGTCAAAGCCCCGGGCGTTGAAATGATTCTAAACGCAGATTATGCAGCTTAATTTCCAACTTGACACTATGCTCTACACTCTGATGCCAATGAATTTTTAAGTGATCATTAACTCACCAAAGAAGTTGTTGACTCCCCTGTTTGTCACCCCCTCTTAAAGGCCGTAGAGAAATCAGTCAATGTTTTGGCCAAGGGGATACCCAGCCCTGTCATTCCCCCATTCAACAAGTTCATGCAAAAAAATTCCTCCAATTCCACCAAGTTTTCCACAAGGCAGTACAAAAAGTTGCGATGTTCACAAAATTTGGCCCCAAGACCCAAATTACCAGCATCAACATTGCCGCTTTCACCATGCTACCCAAAGTTCGCTTTGAGGTTGAAAAAGACTTTTCCATATATATCACCACCCTCATCATAGCTTATTTGAGCTACCCGAGTTAATCTGCTACCTTGACCCCAATTTTGAGGATGCACTCACTCACATTCTTTCTGCGCTCTTCCATACACTGTCCAACACAGAGGAGGAAGATGAGCCTCCCATTACCAACTCACCCTTCACCATGGATGCATAGCGGTTCACCATAGCCAACTTGGTTGGATTATTTTAGTTTATTATTATTATTTTTCAATTCAATTTGAGCGATACGCTCATCTTTTTCTTTTGTTAAATTCTAGTTTGGTACAAGTTTTTCTCCTTAGAGCTTGGTATTGTATGTCCCCTGGTCAGCTCGCCTCAGTTGAATAAAATGAACTCTATTGATAATCATCCTATAAGATAATGTTTAATGATAAGAATTTGAGTGGCAAACGCTAAAATTTATATAAGGACCATTTAAGAAGCGTTGCCTTTCATGCATTTTATTAATTTGTAGATATTGCAGTATGATACATGGTCGCCTTCCTTAAACTTAAATAAGATTCCTTGGTATCAATTCCTCCAGTGCTTTCTGATTTATCTTATATGTCAAAGCAGCTCAATAATATTTACCTGAATATAAATTAAGACTCTTACCAATTTGTTATAAATACTTTTAGTCAAGTTTTATACTCCTTTTCTACAATTGAGTGTAATAAGAGAAGTATGTCTTTGAATTATAGAGCAACTTGAAGGATGAGAATTTTCTGGAAATATGATAGCCTATAATTAGGAGAATTTGTGGGCAACCATAAAGGGTATACTGGATGAGAAGCGGTAGCAAACATGTAGAAAAACTGTTTTAAGGATATTAAACCTCACAACATCCCTATTTGTATCAGGATGATAAGAGGATTATAACCCCTATAATCCACATGATTCTATTTTTCAGATAATATCCTTAAGGTAAATTAGTAGCGTTTTCAGTTAGAAAAACGGAGACACACATGACTATAAATAATGTGTTCCAGGATAAATTTAGCATATGACTGCCCTGATATCGTAATTGGGTAATCTTTGACCCATTTAATTAAGTTCTTTTTAGAACTAGTTGTGCCCAACCAAAGGGGGAGCCGCCACACATCTTTATTTGTAAATGGGTCAAATAAAGGGATTATTAGAAATTAAAAAATACTAATATGACAGCTCATCTAACAACCTAAGAAGCCATATCAGAAGGTGTGGAAGCTTTGGGAAACTTTTGTCTGGTGTCAGCTTTAGCTGGTGGACCATGACAGACTGCTTTGGTGGGAGCATCAGCAACAAGGTCATAAGGAGGTATAGTTTTGGGTTTTCTTCATTTTTGAGGCCAACGGTGTCCATCACATCAACATATTGAGTAAGTTGATGCTCATAGAAAGTGATGAGAGCTGGCACACAAGTAGAAAGACTTGATGTGCTGTCTAATTTCAGTAATCAGTGTTAAAAGGATAAGTTTTCTACCACATCAATGCAAGCACAGTTTTCTCCAAAGGCGAGCTCCTCAATTCCTCACTTAGCATCTTCTCCAAAATCATGGGGAAAATTGGGGATGGGATTACCATCAACAAGGGGCTCCATCACCCCATGAAGTTGTGGCGAAGTAGGGTTCCTATTTAATTAAGTTCTCAATGACCACAGTAATGTAGTGTGGCGATCAAAGTTTATACGGGAATAGTTCTGATAACACCAAAAAGATTGTATATCAATCCCAGTAGGGCTTGACTAATTGATAGGTGTCAGAGGCTTTGAAGGGCTGCTGGATTTTTTATCCTTGGCACTTCATCATAATGCCTAAAAACAAATCTCAGTGACTCTCTTGATAGCTCAGTTAAAAAGCTTCAAAGTTTTGTTCAGTCCATCATGATCACAAATTTCTGGGCTAACATAACAATTAATGGCTGTTTGGATGGAAAAAGGTACAAGCATATTTGACCACTTTAATTTTAGAGCATATCACTCCAGTTTTCCGTGTTTTTTATTAATTGGTACATGATACACTAATGGTAGGCTGCTCATCCTTGTACATTTACGCCTTAATTTTCTCAAAGATTTAGTCCACATAAGGGGACAGTGAAAAGATAATACGCAATCTGGAAAGTTTATTTGTATTTAATGAGAAGACCTTGATTGAATACGACTTATAAATTGTAAGCCTGGAGCTAAAATACCCATCTATATAATCATTCAGCTCTTTAGAATACTAGGGACATTGCAATTAGGCATTATTGGTGACGACCTGAAACTTAGTCACGTGCAGGTAAGCGCAGGTACTGTTTACAAGCATAAATATTGATTGAACATCTATGTTCACTCAACATATAGTTTCTCTCCTGCTTAATGAGGGCGCAGCTGCATAAATCTAGTGAATGTTCCTCCTTTGTTTTTCACATTGGGAGAGTACCACTACATTGGGTTTTAAGGAAGCTTTAGACTGAGCAATAAATGACCAGTCAGCTTTGGGTTGCATAGACTTGTTTTCCGTGTTAATTTGCTTTTAGATTGTTGAAGGCATCATTGCATTACATAGAAATAAAAAAAGCACCCCACTTCTTAATAAATAAACCTATTGTTCATCGAGTTGTGAAACTCCTTATATAACCAAACAGTAATATCCTTTTTTAGTACTAGATGGTAAACAGTAATATCCTGCCTTCTTTAAGAACTCTTTCACGATATATTTGTTCTCAGGGCTTGTAATCCAATTAACAGCCTCAATTTTCTGGGTATCAGGCGTATCTCTTGACTATTAAAAAATGACCCAGGCACTCCATTTAAGTCTTATAGAAAAAAACTTGCTAGTTTAGTCTTCAAGTAAGCCTTGTTTCTCCATTTAAAAATTCCTCAAAGTGAGACATATGTAGTTTAAAAGGGTGCGAAAACATCTATATTTGTGAGATATATCAAAACGTAGCTCAATTTCAGAAGCCTAAAATGGTGTATATGGCTCTCTAAAAGATGGCGGGCGCGTTGTACAGACCCTGAGGCATGCATGCAAGCTATAGCAGTTCTTGGGACGTAATAATTGTGCATGGCTGTTCTTTTTTTTGGCAGGTCAATCAGCAATTAACCACTTTTGAGATCAAAAGCGGTAAAATACTTGTCACCTCCTAGTTGATCATGAGCAACATCTGTTTGGTGTAATGGGGCACTAATATTTTTGATGCATTTATTTAGTCAATTTTCCCATTTACTATTAGGTTGGAGAAAGTTTCTCTTGACGTTTAGTACAGTATTGGCCCAAAAGACTGCAATATGTAAAAATCATTCCTTTCTGTATTAAACTGCTTGAGCTCTTCTAATACACCTTTATCATTGGCTCAGCTACGACTTTTAGGCCATGAGCATATTGGTAGAGTATCTCCAGTTCTGATGTGTTTTTGATTTCTTTTGCAGACTCTGAATCATAATTGCTAGTTGCAAATATTTGAGTGTATATCTGTAATTAATTTAAGGCTTACTCCCTTTTTTCCTTCAATAAGTCATCCATTTTATCTCAAAAAATAAGTGCTCAATCATTAAGGGTGGCATCAGGCAGGCCAAATATGATACTTCCAAAGCGTCTAAATGATCAGCCCTTTTCTTTGGATATCTGATGGACAAATGCGATTTTTTATCTTTTTTATAATAATATTCCAATTGATTAAATTAGCTAGGAGAATGCAGATCACCTTGTGGCCAGGGATGATCAACATATGAGCTGCGTGAGGCTCAGACTTTACTTTCCCCTAGAGTAGACTACACTATTAATTCATGCTCAGATTCAAAGCTAGTTCAGTGTTAGCAATTTGTCATTATAGGATGCAGCTCAAAGCTTGTGTATGATCATTAGAAAATATCATAATTTTCAGAAATAATGGAAGTAGGGGACAAATTTGATGGCCAACTTTCTGATATCAAACATTATTTATTCCATCAGTGTAAGTACAATAATATTTTATTGCAGCTAGTAAGAGGAACCTTTTCTACCCAAGAGAAATTAAAGGATATGAAGGACTGCAAATCCTGAAACCATAATTTTCATATCTGAGAATTTCTCTTTAATGTGATAAAACTGATACTGTTAATCATTTATAGTTGCTGCTAACAACACTATGGCAGGAGAGATGACCTGTATGGAATTAACTTTATAGGAAATCACTGTATGCTCCTTCACTAGTGCTTCCTGTACCACCCGTTCTGTATTATTGACAATGGTCCACGTTAGAGCTATCCATTACTTTTCTCAAATTGACTTAAAAATTTACATTGATATGTCACCACTATATTCTATCAGAAGAACCAAATCTCATTTTTAATTAGATTTAATTAGGTGAATAAAAGAAGATGTTTAATATGTACTTAAAGTGTAACAGAGGGGGTATCTACATGATCCATTATAGTTTTATTCTTATTCCAAATGTCTAAAAATTGTGTGTTCAATGTCTTGAGGGGATAAACCACTATAAACTTCTTTCTAAGGGGGTAAGCCATACAGCTCCTCTGATTTTCCAAGCCAGGCCCCTTTTGAAAAAATTTTAACATAAGGTTTAAACTAATTCTAATACTCCTCCTTAAGCTTAAATGTTGGTTTTGGGTCACTGTAGTACTTGATGAGACTTTAACTTGTATACTAAGGAACTGAGATTATTCATTGTTTCCAATATGGTTTCCTCCTCTATAATTATTTATCTCTTCCATGGTCTTCACCTTTTATGGACAAAGCGATATAATTTAATATTGGGTTGTTTCTTTGGGTTGCCAGAAGCATAGTAAGCTTTGGTGTCACAGATCCATTAGGTTAATTTGGAGATACAATGTTGAAGTACAGCGAATGTCATGTGTAACTATCTCCTACTGCGTTTTGGTGTTACCTGGCCGTTGATTTAAAGCGTATGTCAAATGTCTCTACTCTGTATGGAGCAAAAGTGATCTTATATCAATCTAAGTAACCAATAATCGCTGAAGTGTCTAAGTTCTATAATAAGATGAGCAAAGAAGATTATTGCAGCTCAGGGTAGACTTTGACAGATTCAAGACTAATCTTCACATCAAATTCTGATATTGCCTAGCTCATAATGGGACCTAGGCCTCGTTTTAGAATCAATTGGAAAATTCAGCGATAGTTACATTTTTATGATATTGATTTTCATGAACTAAGCTTTGCAAGTGGCCAACTTATTGGACTGACATTTCTCATACCATAGTGGTTTCAATGTCCTTAAACCTTCAGTTTTATAAAGAAGGTAAGGCATGATCAAGTTTCAGATTTATTCACCAAAAGATTCGAAACGGTGTTAAGTCTGAACTTATTGTCAGCTCCACGCATTATCATGAACATCTTTAGGAAGGACTGTACAATCCTGTTTTATACTAAATTATGAAAGATTAATGGTGCGACCTGTTGAAAAGCTTGGAACAAAAATATAGGGGCAGAACTACTAAAGCCATTTTGAGAATACAATAAGGGCATGGTATTGTTAGGTATATTAAAGCAGCTTCATTTCTGAGCTGAAGTTATTAAGGAGATAAGGCTACTAGAGAAGTCATAATAGGATGTTGGGGTTGACTTGCTGAAGCAAGCACTAACCTCATCTCTAATAATTCATCCCTAATTGACTCAGGTCAGTCCTAGCTGGAACATGGGGTCATACCAACAGCGCCATTCATTTGCATCAGCTTTAATGCGCCATAATCATGTCAATATTCCCTCCCAGTATTGTTCCAACTGTTGTTAAACATTGTTTACAACAATTTTAGCCCTCATTGGCTTTACAAAAGTTCTGTCTACTGTTTTCCTAGTTTTTTATCTCTTTTGAGATCTATCAGATCCCAAATTTAAAGTAGATGTCATTTTAGCATTCAGTACATCTCCCAAAATATAGTACATGGTGAGACAGATGTCCTGAAAATGCCTTAGTATCCTGACTCATGAAGAATTGTTAACGCTTAAGAAGTTAGTTACTTCAGTAAGGAATTTTTAGCTCCAGCGGTGTTGCTGATGTGTTGCGCACAATTTGCATCTCCTGATAAGTGTACTAGCTGATTTTGTCTACAGACTCATATAGTTTTGCCTCAGACCATGCAGCAGTGTTAGCATTTGTGCCTCCAATTGAATCTTGTTTAATCCTTAGACCTACTCATGGGTAATGTTTCTCTTGTTAATGGCTTGCAAGCTGATCATGATTTCTTTGCAGGCTAGCTGGATTATAGTTTGCCAGCTCATTGGAGTTTTAGATAAGTTTTTAGTTTGAGTCCACTGCTTGTCTTAAACCCTGTAAACTGTTCAGTTGGTTATGTAGAGATTGCAGGGCATCTATATTATGTTGATTTTGGTTATATACTTCCATGATTAGTGTTTAGAGCCACACATTGGTCATCTGGGATTTACGCACGGATTTTTGAGATACATAGTGATATTTCTCCAAAGTGTTCATTGTTTCTAATTTAAGATATTATCTGATGTGATTTATGCTACAAATAGTGTTCATAAAACTAGAGCAAATGTTTCTCGCTTAGTTGATAGTAGAATAGAGAAGGCATAAGATAGATGATTTTGTGGCTAAAGAGTGGTGATAATTTAATAGATTTTTATTCAATATGCTGTATCTGCTCAATAGTGAAGGAGTAGGAATAAAATCCTTCAAGCGTAGACGTATAGTACCATCCTTCTTCAGTCTGTGCTAACTGAGAAGGAATAGGCTGATATAAGTTGAACATAATCAATTAGGGAGTTTCCAGTGTTTTCTTATTATAATGGGGTTCTATACTGATTTGGGTTGATTTTTGGTACATAATGAACTAAATGAGGTTGCCCCTTGTAGTGAGCACCACAATGTAATGTGCGGCAAACGCATATTTTAGCATAGAATAAATTTTCTTTATGATACTTTGCCAATATTCCTTGATCACGACCTCTGTCCCCTGACATGGTCTAATTTAATAATATTGTATAAAGGCTACACAATAAAAAATTCTTAAAATACTTGTTATGGTAAATTCTAATCAGGAGCATTCTTAAAAACTAGAAAACTTGGAAAAGGGTGATTCTTTATCTTATAATTTATGAAGGTATTTAGAGTCATTCTTCTTGCCATAGAACTGATGTCCTGATTTTAGGAGCATAAACGACAGGGAGTAAAATAGGTGCTTTTTTTAAAACTAATACATTAGTAAATGCTACCCATTCTCAAGGAAAAGACTTATAAAAAATGGGAAACACCGCGTGATAAATGTGTAATAGCTGAGGGGTTTGAAAGATGGGTTATATAGCAACATGAGTTGATAAATCAGATGTTTGCGTACATTTTCTTATAACTAAATAACAAAAAGAGTGAAAAGTTAGATACCTAAGTCAAAAAATATTTTTGGAAACATCAGCTCTGGGTCTTCAAGATTAATCCGCTATCAGACTGCATTTTGGCAAGCACCACCACAAAACAGTTAACACTTCATCATGTTCCAGCTCACTAGATATAATTCTGCGTTTTTCTCTACTACTGGCTCAGCGCTCTCTGCATCCCTAATGCCCTCTGGGCCCTACCAAGGAGTCCTTTGTAATGCCGTTTTATTTTGCAGTAACTCACAAGAAAACTACTCATCCACTCCCTGAATTAATTAACTTCAAAAAGTTAGATATCTCATCCCCTTTAAATAACACTTATATCATTCTACAAGAATTTCTGAGGGGTAATGCTCAGCTATTTGACCCCTAAACCTACCCCATAATTTTAGATCAGCCGTTCAATATGATTAAAAAAGCATAGTTGGTGCATCCTTATTTTCCAAGGAGGGAACTACTGTTTCATATTTTGGTGCTTTGAACCAGTTCCATTATCATTTGTCCCATTTAATCACATAAATAAACCTTTTCTAATATGGAGTTACGCATCTAAGCTGAAGGTGACTGATGTACCAACTATTCTAAGGATCTGTTTTATTATTTTACACCAATACAAGGAGAATTTGCGCTCATGGATTGGGCTGAGGTAATCCAATGCTCTCCTCCTTTTGGGCTAAATTTATCCCCAATTAGGTTGGCATCACCAAGCCAGCAAATCTTGATAATACTTCTTAACGCCAGTCATAAAAACTGCTGATGCATGACAGCAAAAGAAGTATTCTCATAGGTCAAGACATAATTCTAGGTTAAGCCGCAGTAAGAAGAAAGAAAGTAAAACTAAAAATTTCAAGCTGGCTGCTCTTCCTGAAAATGGAGCACACTTTAAACTAACGCTGCTTAAGTCTAAACAATCTCTTGTTCAACCCAAGGAATTGGCTAGTGGCTTTATTATTGTGGCATCAATAGGGTTATAAAAATAACTAACTATGCTGTCAATAGAAACTCAATACACTTAATTCTAACTGGGTTTCAATATGTTCATAAAAACCCAATTACCAGATACGTAAAAAAGTGACTTAAGTATAAATCTTAAGTTTGGGTATACTCAAACTACTATAATAACTTTGATAGTATTTTGGTTCTATCAGCTAATTTTGGCTTTACATGAAGTCAATTATCACCATTCTTCTATTTTTAAAAAAGATTGTTTTTGTCAGAACAACATCTCTGTTGGAAAACCTGATTCATAATAAAATACTTCTAACTAAGTAACTGATGTGTTTTTTGTCAATATAAAGACCTTCTTAAGGAGGTATACAGCTACATGGGCGGTATATACTATCTAAAACAAATGATAATCAGATTAAGTTTTATTTAAGTCTTAAACTTTTTATTTGAGGCACCATTAACCTAGACCAAAATTATCACTTGGTAATAAACTTTTTTATAATCTACTAAGTAGTTACCTTCCTGTGCAGCCTACAAACTTTGCAGCGTTGTGTATAATACATACCTTCCACTAGTTAAATAGAAAGCACGCGGTGTCTTATTATGTTCATCTTACTAGTTTTTTTGTGTATTAAAGTTTAGATTCAGAATTACACTCCAGTTTTTAGAAATATAGAAACATACTCCTTATAGGAACATTATGACCTTAATCATGTCACTAAATTGAGCTTCACCCACTGTGTCCCAAAGCAGACATAAACGCAGCAAAGTGGCCACAGGGCTTATAAAACCTCAGTCACCTTCGCTAGTCCAAGCTAAACCTTGTGAAGCCGCATTTTTTTCTGATATCAGTTTCTCCATTATAGTGGAGGTAAAACATTAATTTTTCAGTTGCCCAAAGATGTTCTGTTCAAAAAATCTCTTTTTATCTCACTATAGTTTTTAGTGACAGAAAAGATTGTGTAAGGTGATGAAAAAGCACTTTTCATGCAGAAGGGTCCATAAAGTGGCAATTATTCTAGCTCATTACTGCTAATAGCTAAGCATATTTTTGCATCTATTAAGCTTTAAAGCTTAGATTCAATAGATACTAATAAGCTTTTAGTATCAATGGCGGAAAACAAAAAAAAGGACACACTAAATTACCCTAGCGCCCAGCAGCCTCTAGAAACCCAACCCCATAATCCCACGTAAGATTTAGCTATAATAAAACTCTCTTAAGTGAAAGCTACAAAAGCAGGTACCTTCTCCTAAACTTGTAGCCTCTGCAACAAGCGACAGCTCTCTAGAATAAACTTCTGCAACTTTACGCTTACCAGATCAGCGCGTGCTGCAGCCCACCAACCCTCAGGCCCCTCCTATCAAGAAAGTAATTTTCTAAGCTCTTTTGATTTATAAAGCCCAGGAAGAATTGCCCCAGATAATCCTGGATTTCACCTCACATTTTGTATTAAATTTAATACCTATTTATATTATTTCAGATGCTGGTCATCTAAATTCCCCCATGAGGGAAATGAAAGTTACCAGGATTTGCACAAGGTCAGAAGGTTGTATTAATCGTCTAATCTGGTTCACTAAGCGCTGAGTTAAGTAAAATAATACTCCTGATGAGGATTTACTTGTTTGTAATTCGTTGCTCTACACCAAAACAGCCCATCTAGTCGAATTCTAACATCAAAGTTGGTGATTCCCAAGCCAGCGCTTTCTCATCAAATGCTGAAATTTACCAAAGCACGAATCATCCCATGAATCTTCCCATGAATCCTATTCCATAATCAAACTGAGTTTCACCCATAATTGGGATGAGGATAATTCCACTATTTTCCCAATTGTATGAATTTACCACCTTTTAAATGGTCCCCAAATCTAGTTGTTATTAAAGTTCCGCCTCAACGTCAGCCAGCACTAGAAACTTCTGGATTATCCAGCAGAAGTTGAACCTTACAAACTTGACCAAGACACCAACTAATGTAAGACCCGCAGTTGATTCTTTAAAGCAGTCTAAGCGTGTTAAATGGGATACAGGCGCATGGCAAGAACCATTTGCTCCTACCTTAGAATAAATTAAACACACGGGAAGTTGTGTTTATAGCCAATATTGAAAAGTAATTAGCTGGAATAAAGCTCAAAGTTCATCCTCGCCAAACCCTCACTCATGCAATATGCCTCTACTATGGGAAAAGCCATTAAATACCATGCAGTGAATTTCTTCATTAAATTTAGGGAAATCGCGGCTACTATAAATCAAGTAACTACTACTATCCATTGATTGATAGAAGGTAACCCTATTTATCTGGGCTCCACTGAGGAGGTATTAGCAGATCATGCTGCCACCCTCCAGTTATTATCGTGAGTGAAACTCAAAAAACTCTGCACACATTCTCACCTGCAGAAAACCTAAAGGGCAACTTTTCTTAAACCTACCAGCTACTGTAGATCCTTAGTTAATTTTACTGGCGCTCCATGGCTTTTTAATGAATTTGGATATGCTTTCCCAGTGGACTTCAGCGTCCCATCCTAATTCTTCTCACACAGAGAGAGCACATTGCAAGCAAACTTCAACCCCTCCCCCTACATGGCTCATAATATTGAGGTCATCCATTGAGTAGCAGTTTTTAGGTCATACCCTGAGATCTTATTTGTCACAACAGATCAAAATAAACCCCAAAAATTCTGGTGTAGTGCTCTTGGTTACATTTATAATGTCTGTACAGTATCAAACAGCTCCTCTCAACATCCACTCAGAGGCCAAATACATGCCAGAAACGCTATTGCGTGGCGACAGTGACAATTCTAAAAGCCACAAAGTGAATTACATTAAAGACCTGACGCTATCATGGTTAAATGACATGATAGTGGCGTCTAACCCCAAGGATAAGGCTGGGCGGCAGGAGGGCCAGAAGGTGAGACTTCAGGCCCTCCCTGACCTCAAGCACACACTAGACCAACGCTGGGTACAAGCCAAAAAAACCCAAGTTGGTACCAGTGAGGTGTAAAACGCCCAGCTCTTGTGTCAGCCCAGGCGTTAAAACGGATGAGCTACTTGACAAATGAAGATGGTTTGATTCAGTTGATTGTAGAACGGGGGTTTGATACCCGTTTTAGTTATGAAATTATGCGTTCAGGTAGAATACAACTTCATTCAATGACTCAAGTGAAGACAATTTCGGTGTATTCTACTAATTTGAATGAAGGAGTTTGTCTATTGGAGCGTCAAGGCTTGTGCCCACTTCCACAGACCCATAATTATCCCAACTCTGTTTATATATGTTTTTGTGACCAACACTCATTGTTATTCGACTTTTCACAAATAACTTACAATTTTTTTTAAGTTTTTTTATGGTTCCTTGGGCAAACTTGGTTGTAGACCTCTTCAAGGAGGTCTCCAACAATGTTGGCCACTACATACTATCTCAAATAATGAAAGTTTCAGGTGCTCCCTTGGGCCACTCAGGTCCCCTCCAGATCGAGGCACCCAAGCCTCCTGGCACAAACATACATTTGATTATGGTCTCCCCTCTGGGTTCCACTCAAGTTGTGTTGTTTCTTGCTTACCTGGTATTGTATACCGCGCTCTACACCCTTGCCTTGGGTCCCTTTTGTACGGGCATCATTTGAGGTGCCTTGTTTCCCATTCTCCTGATGGCTAGTTCCATAGCAGTATGGGTTTGCATCCCATACCACCTTGCTGGGAACAAGAGAGTTACAGACACTCTCTTGACATTAGTTGATAAATTAAAGTATTATACGTGCATCAGATTTATCCATGTGGGTCTTTTGTTATTTTTAAACAGGGTACGCTGGCCGTTTGTCAATGCCATGATAATTCTCACCACAATATCTTGTTTGGTTTTGTTTTGGTGCATCTCGGCGTTATCCTTGCAACTATCAACTGGGAAGTGCCCACCTTTCCTGCTCATACCTGGTGGTCTCGGACTTTTTGTGATCCTGTTGTTGTAATTCCAAACCTTTCTCCCAAGATTTACTCTAAAATTCAACAGGCTTTGGCTACCCTTGAGCCAAAACCTTCTTTAGAATGTAACAACTTATCTGGTCTTGGTCCACTTTTATGGGGAGTAGACTTGGTGTATCAGCTATCTCCAGAAGCAGCCGGCTGGCTTTTTGATTTATTCCACGCACATCCTCTCTTGTGGTGATCCATGGAGGGCTTGGAGAGTGTCTTGGAGCAACTTCATCCTGACAAAGCATCCATCCATTCCTTCTACAAGTTCTTATCATTGTGTCAATTGAGTTGGCCGGGTAAATTATATTTGGATGAATTTTGTGAAAAAACACAGGCCTTACCTTTGCCTGATGTCATGAAAACGCCATTTATCCGTTCTACCTTGGACCTCTCCATGTGAAAGTCTCCAATTTGTTAGTCACCCCCTTCCAACTTTGATCATTTGATTTAAATTCAAACTTAAATTTATTGCGGGGAAGGCTGACCATGGGACGGACACTTCTGAATATGACTCAGGAAAAACAAACTTAGTACCAGGGGAGGCACCCCAGAGAAGCGATGCTATCTCTTGTTGCCAGCGGGAACGCCACTTATGGGGAGGGGGATGGGACGTGTGAAGGGGCCGTAGCCACTATTGAGCACGTGTGGAGGAAGGGGTCTGATTTGATGAACCAGACTGGGAACCAGGAGGATACCAGCTGTCGGCTACGCGGTGGGAGGTATCCAAACATCCACACTTGAAAGTGGTCCGCCAAATGAGACCGGAATCTGTGGACAGTTTCTGGGAGGGTGGGGGTGGAGCCTGCGATGGCATCTAAGACAATCGTGTGGATGGTCCACATGGCGATTGCAACCACCAGAGCACGGAGGGGGGGTGGAAGGGAGGAGGCCATTGATAGAGCAAACTTATCTCTTGACAGACTGAAGGGATGTATTTGATCCTGGCCCAGAAGACGTTAAACTTCGCGCCATATCACTTTAGAGGTGGGGCACTTCTCCAGGCGGTGGAACAGCGTTCCATACTGGCCACACACGACACAGGATGAGTGTAAAGCGTTAGAGCGCTCAGCTGTATGATACACCCGCCTCAGGCGCTACACATGAGAGCGGACTTGAGGCTGCAACAGAGGATGGTGTGCATATTTCCAGATAGTTTTTTGGGTCTCAGTGGAATAGGGGATGTCCACCATGTCCAGGTAGTCCACCCTGGATAGGACATGGGGCTGAATGGGGATCACGCCATCATGGATGGGTAGCCCCTGTACCTCTTGTGTGAACTGAGGAGAGGGGCGGCCTCTTCAGGTTGTATGTCCGCTAATACGAATTCTCCACTCTGCGCTTTGCATGGAGAGTAGGATTCGTTTGTAGTGGGTTTTAGTCCCGTGAGGACCTGTGGCCGATGTGTGTGATGCGAGGTATTTCATCAGGGAGTGAGGGGTTTGATGGATTGTTGAGGCCCAAGGCTTGGGAGAAGTTGGAGCGGGCCGCGCAGGACCAGTGTTGGGATGGGAGTGTAGGAGCGGTGACAGCCGCGATCCAGGTGCCCAGGATCTTGGCAGCATGGGCTTTGAAGTCAAGCAGGCCCATGCCGCCTTGATGATGAGGGCCAAACATGACCTCTAGCCATACTGATGGAGGGCGGCCTGACCAAAGCCATCCTTGCAGCAAGGCATACGTGGATTTGAAGAAGCTTTGGGAGAAGGGGGTGGCGTGGGCTCCAAACCAGACTTTGGATAGGAGCATATGTTTGCTAGAAGAACCCTGCCAGTAAGGGTAGTAGGGTGGTCTCTGAGAGAGGCGATTCGCTTCGTCACGTTGTCCAGTATACGGAACTCCATTACTGCTGACGCTTATCCGCCTGCCTCCATCCACACGCCCAGATGGCGCACCGGTCCTATGGTAGGACGTGGCACGAAGGGGAGCACCAGTGGAGTGGTGTGTGTTGAGTTAGTAAGGCGTGGGCGTGGGCGAGCAGATGGGCCAGGTTGGGAACTAATTACTGGGGCCCAGCAGATCTGAAACTGACCCAGGAGGATGATTTCGGTTTTGGAAGCGTTCAGTGTCATGTTGCTTACCCGGGAATATTCCTGGATGAGGGCTTCAAGCGCGCGTGCATCTTTATTATTAGACACCCCCACCACGAGTCATCTGCAAATGCCATCATCTTGACTGGGGTTTGGCCTGGCACATGGACCCCAGTGAGTTGGGCATTCACATTTTGAAGTAGTGGGTCAAGGCTGAAGTTGTATAAGAGTGGGCTGAGGGGGTCCCCTTGTCGCAAGCCCCTTTGAGGGTGGACTACTTCCGTTAGGAAGCCTGGGCCACGCACTGCCATTGTTGCAGATTTCGTGAGCAGCATCACCCAGTTGATGAAGTGGGGGGGTAGGCGGAATTGATGGAGGCAGGCCCTTAGGTATCCCCAGTTTACTCTATCATAGGCCTTTTGTTGGTCCAAGAATACCAGTGCTCCTGAGGCTGTGGACTGACATGCATTAGCCATGGAGTGCACGTTATCCCAAATTGACCTTCTGGGGATGAAACTGAATTGTTCTGGGGAGATGGTGGCAGATGCTACCGTCCCTAAACGGTTAGCCATGATTTTTGTTAAAATTTTGGTGTCTGTGTTTGTTAGAGAAATGGGGCGCCAGTTGACTAAGTTAAGCTTATGCCCTTTCTTGTAGAGTGTGACAGTAAAGGCCTCATGTCCTCCTGGTAGGAGGCGCGTTTCCAACAGGCTTTGGTTAAGTGAGGCGAGCAGCAATGGGGATATATATTTGAAATATTTTTTGTAGAACTCATATGGAATGCCATCTGGGCCTGGGCATTTTTGGTTTGGCGCACCGCAAATGGCTGTCCATAATTTGTTTGGAGTAATTGATTTAATTATTTTCGGGTATCAGAAAATGGTGCAGATATGAGCTCAGTCAAGAAATTGCCACTTGAGCTGGCTGAATTGGTTCGCTCAGTATAACTCGGAGTAATATTTTTGCATTTTGATTGCCACTTCAGCTGGTGTGCACAATAGAATTATCCGATCTTCACACCTGTGTGCAGGCCATGCTCTGGTGTGGTGCGAAAATTTTTTTAAAGAAATATGCGGTGCAATTATCGCCTTTAGTGATGCGTGTGGCCCTATATTGGACACAAACCTGATGTTTGTGTTGCCTTTCGAGTGTGTTGAGGTGGGTGGCTGCCTCTGCCCACTTCCAGCCCCATGCAGGGCTGTATCCTGTAGCTGGAATGTTGGACTCCAAGTGGGCCAATTCCACCAGAGCGCGCGAGATAACCGCCGATGTGGCTCATGAGCATCTGGAGGAGAGATGGCGATAGTGGCGGATGGTGTCCTCTTTGAAAGTTGCCCATGTGGAAATGGGGTCTGCACAAAACGGTTCAACAAACGATTTTGCCAAAGTTGCCTCTTCCACCCACGTGGAAAATCCTGGCGACGCGAGCTCGGGGGGCAGATTTTGCACCAATGTGGGGCCTTAGCAACTGTGACCAGTAGGTGGTAGGTTATTGAGACCAGTCGGTGGTTGGAGAATTCCATTTTTGCTGTTTTGAAGTGGGTGATGTGGGGTTGGAATTTCGCCGGCGTTAGAATAAGGTCAATGCGGGTCATGGACCTTAATTGGCTGTTGTGGACATGGGGACACATCATGTTTTTGAGCAGCGGAGCATGTCGCAGCAGCGCATCCATTAACCCAAGGGTGGCCTTTAGAATGCGTAGTTCTATGTGACCCTGTGGGGCGTGGGGTGAGGGAGGCCACTGGTCCATTGGTGAGGTTAGCCAACAGTTCATGTCACCAACTAGGAAAGAATCAGGGGGTAGCAGGAGGGATTTGACCAATGAGAAAAATTCCTGACGCTCATGTGCACCGTTTGGGGCATAGATGTTGACAATTGCGTGCACTACGTCAGCCCACGAGAAGGTGACAATGAGCACTCAGCCATTTAGGAATGTTTCTGAGGATGTGAATTTGAAAAAATTATTTTTCCAAATTAGCACCCCACAGTGCTTCAACCAAAAGGATAGGGATGGGAGGAGCATTGTTTTCCAAGCTTCCTCAGAACCTCGTGGACAGTGAGACTCCTGGATGGCCAGGATATCCACGGGTAAATTGTGTTGTAAAAAACTCAGTTTCCTAGCCCAGGATGGGGAGGCCTTGAGTCCAGCAATATTCAATGTCCCTAGAGTGAAGGTTTCCTCCATCTCACCTTAGGTGCAAGGGGGTGGGCCCCCAGGCCCACCAGCCTCTTCTAGGTCCCCACAGGCTTTCACAGCAGTGTGGGTGTTAGCAGCAACGCTATCAGAGTTTTTGTTGATTTTTGCGGAAAGAGTCACATTAAATTTGGCCTTCACTTTTTGTTTTCCCGACGTCAGACGAATTTTTTGTGGTGCGGATGAGTTTGGTGCACCGTCAAGTGGGTCAAATTTTTTTTTTTAGTTGGGATAGGTCCCAAGTCAGTTTCGACTGGAGCTTGGGTGCAACGATTGGGTGAGATCAAATCTCCCATTGGATCCTCAGATTGAGTGGCCCACTCAGCATGGGCTTCCCAATCTGATTGGTTGATGGATTCCCAAGTTGCTTCTGCCGCAAAGGTCTCCATGTCCTCCTGGCATTGTGAGTGTGGGATAGCGGTGGTGGCCTTGGCCGCTTCCTTGGCTGTGGCCCTATGGGCCTGCTTGGCCTTCTTCCGCTCCTGCGGGGAGATAGGCTTTACCAATAGGTAGCAGCCTTGTGCTCCCCATGGGAAAGCCTCCTTGGTGCTTGTGGTTGGTTCGTAGTGCACCTCTCCGCTGGCCATGGCTTCCAAGGGGTGCTCTTGGAATGTGACGCCCTCCTTGATGGGGCATGCATGCGCCTTATAGCTGAACGCGTCACAGTGAGTGCAAATGGGGGGTGCGCTGTCCACGGTCACCTGGAATGGGTGGGTGGTATGCCCTGCAATATCAATAAAAGTGGAGTGCAGGATCTGGTTTAGGTCCTTCACGATCTCCTCAGTTGGGGTCAGAACTGCGGTGGCTTTGCCAGTGCACAGGTGTGGCATCAGTGTGAAGCGTTGCATTTAGAAAGATTGTATTTTGCCATATATGGTGAGACCATATTTCAGGTGTTGTTCCAAAATGTCACGTTTTACCATAGTAGGCAAAAAGTCAAACGTGAGGAAAATTTGGTTTGATTTTGTCCATCTGGGGCATTTGGTTTTGATGACCCATTGCCCTTCGGGGAGGTTGACCACTATGCGCACTGCTGCAGCCTCATCTGCTGTTTTTTTTGCTTTCAAAACCTAGGTTTAGCCAACCGCGTGACATGGAGTGAGGTGCAACGTACACCGCAGTCAGGAAAACTTTGTGTACATCTTCACAAAATTTTTCCCATAAGGCCGTTTTTTGGATGTCCAGATACACACGGACTCCAAATTCCACCAATGAAAGTGGCTGGGAGTGTGGCGTGATGATGTACTGGTTGCATCGTGCTTGCCACGCGAGTATCTCTGGGGAAATTGTGACCACCAGTTTTTTAAGATTTTTGTCTATTCTGCCGGATTCTCTGGGGCGTTTTCAAATGTTGGAGTCCGCGGGCCTTCCACCTGCTCCTCTTACCTTGCTTGCCCAACTGCTCCCTGACATGGGCGCAGAATAATCTCCTCTGTGAGATTATCAAACTAGATTCAGTCTTGAATTGAATAGGTTGCAATAGTGATTGCAACGAGAAAGAAAAGTCTTTGATCATCTGATTTAAACCCTTTGGGATGGCTTCACCGCTCCAACCCAGAAGGGGCAAGGTAATTTGGCCATCTTGGTTTCACCTGGGTCAGCCCCTATAAATACAGAAACCAAAAAGTTGCACGCATCTCTCACAATGATGGAATCTTATCCCTCTAAACCTTTAAATTCTGCGGAATCTGAAGCTAAACAGGGGTCTAGCCCTGAGTCTAAAATAAAAGTTTCAGACGATTCTGCCATGATGATGTCTCCTGTGGTTGCCCCTATTAATACTGCGACTGCAACTAGTGATATTTTCCTTTAAGCAAGAGAAGCTTCCCACTGATTTCCTCCCCATCTCAGCGGAAATCGAGGGCCTAGGATAGTCCAGACACAAATTTAACCCAAAACGGAACACTGATAACGTTTTTTTCTTACAACTGCATTTCCGTGGTGAAAGCCAATTCATCAGTCATGGGCTTGTTGGTGATGGCCCTGGATAACAATACTCCATTGGCCATGTGTGCGTGTATGGTTCATTAGGTCCTGAAATCGAACTTATAGCATGGATAACATAGCACGAAACAAGCCATTTATAAGCTCTTATGGCTTTGATGAAAATTCCATTCTAGTATATGGTATTAAGCCTGAAGACCCCCACTTGTCCCCAACCATGATACTTTGGACTTAGGAGGTGGAAAAACAACTTCGTTTTAAATATGATAAATTATATACACCTGCAGATGGTGTGGTGGGATATGTGGCCTCAGTAGTAATAGTGGTCAACTATCCCTCCCCTATTATGATTTTAAACATACCCTGAAGGCTTTCTCAAGCCAGAGGGAGAATTTTCAGGTGAGGTGGTGGCATTTTCTTCTTTGGATAAATCCCATTATGGATATTTTTATTGACCGCTACCCTTATATCCCATTTGGGAAAGTTCAGCACAACTAGTTTTAGTGGATACCAATGCCTCTGAAAATTTTATTGACTAAAACCTTGCTGACTACCTTTACTTGAGTTACTCACCAGGTGGTATGGTTAGAGGTGGGGCTTCTCAAGGTATCCCCACGCTGAAAGTCATAGGGTTAGTGGACTACCAGGTGGGCTCTTATCTCCTGTCAGACCTCTTCCAAGCTATCAAAAACCTATTGTATCCCATCATTTTGGGTGTATAGTGGCGGAGAAAGTTTGACGTCAGGACTGGTTTAGAAAAAGCTATCCTTGTCTTTGTTAACCAGTCACAAGTTGATTGTTCCTTTGGCTGAGCCCACTTTTCAGGGCAAATTGCCCCATTGGCCCAATATTTATACTCTTAGTCTTAACCCCTTTGCTGAAGCCATCAGTGGAAGTTCACTTACCTTCCTGTTTGGAGGGGTTGGAATCTTCATTTTATGCGGCTTTAGCTAATGCAATACCTGATCATTCCAAGTTCAATTGTGAGTTTTCGCTCACTGTGGTCCTGGTGCATATATCTTCCCCCATTTACCCATTGACTGTCCGGAAGGAAGTTGTTTTATAAGTGTGGGTGAAGGAGCAGTTAGCCAAAGGAGCAATCTTTCAGCGTACTTCCCCTGTCTGCTCCCCGCATCTCTTTGGAGAAGGCCAATGGAACTTTACGCCCTTGTGTATATTATGGGAATTTAAACAATGTCACTGTACCAGACCTCCATACCATTCCTTTAGATTCACAGATTACGCGTTATGTGGAGATGGTTAAAATCTTCTCCAAGCTGGATTGCTTCAATGCGTTTAATCAGATATGTATATAGAAGGGATAGGAGTGGTTAACCGCATTCTGCACCAGAAAAGGTATATTCCAGTTCCAGGTCATGCCCTTTGGGCTTAAGAATGCCACTGCCATCTTTCAACCCCGCATTGATGCTGCGTTGGGGGACTTGTTGGTGGTATGCTCGGTTGCCTACATGGATGATATCCTGGTGTTTTCCCCTAATCATGAGTCACATGCAGTACCCTTTGGTAAGTAGTGGAGAGGTTAAGGGTATCCCGCCTTACTTAAGATCAGCAAATGTGAATTCTTCAAGTCCCAGGTCACTTTTCTGGGCAACCTCGTGTTTGGCCAAGGATATATGTTAACTCCATACAAGGAGAAGGTGATCTGTGAGTGGCCCACCCCCATATCAGTAAAGGAATTGAGAAGTTTTGTGGGACGTATATGTTCCTCAAAAAGTTCATGCCCAATCTTTCCGAGGTGGCAGCGCCCTTATATAGGGCTAGTGGTGCAAATGTTCCAGTGGTCCCCTGTTTTGGAGGACTTTTTTCAAACAGTAAGTGCACCCTGTTGTCCACGTCCATCCTTTGCCATGCCAATCCTGCAAAGGAGTTCATTGTGTCCACTGATGCTTCCAACTTCACCATAGTGGCTGCCTTGTTACAAGTAGGCAATGATTGGACTGAGCATCCGGTGGGATATTTTACTCAAAAAATGTCTCTGCCTGAGTTAATTTACGCCATTTATGACAAGGAGTTACTAGCAGTGGTGGAGGCGCTGACCTATTGGCGTCAACAATTGCATGCTTCTTCCTAACCTTTCCGTGTTCATACAGATCACCATGCCTTGCAGTACAATCGCGCTCCTCATGTCCAAACTCAAGCAGACCCGTTGGCATTAGACCCTTGCCCAATTTTCATTTCCTATGAGTTCACCTAGGGCAAGGAGAATGGTTTGGCGGATGCTTTAAGCCGCAACCCTGCTTTAGCGCCTGATCTGGAGGAGGTAGAGGCTCATAACACCCAGTTGAGTTTTCCGCTGGATAAGACTCTGACTCAACTTCCCAATTTCACGGCAAACATGGCAGCACTTGTTTCTCTGGAAAATGCAGAGGAATATAGTATGTTCAGAAAGGTAGTTCTTTCTCAGCCGCTATCTGCCAAATATACTATGGTTCTCGCTAAGAGTGCTCTGAATCAGGAGGATTTATCCAGGGGTTATCACGTGAAGACTAAAGATGGTATGGTTTCAAGGGCGCCTATAGGTTCCTGCTGGACCACTGCGCCTGGAAATTATTTAGGACCATCATGACGGAAACACCGTTGGTCATCCTGGGAAAGCAAAGACCTTGGAGTTAATACAATGCACTTACAATTGAGAGGGCTTGCCTGCTAAGATGGGACGATTTTGTAAAGAGTTCCTGATCTGCAATCAAAAGAAACCAAATCGTCAATCATTAGCAGGCTTGTTGGTACCAGTACAAAATGCGGAAGGGTTCTGGACCTCCCTATTGGTGGATTTCAATGTGTAATTACCCGTTTCTGATGGTTATGATGCCATCATGGTGGTGGTGGACCAATTTACAAAGTTCGCCCACTTTATTCCTTACAGAAGGACAACATCCGCTACTGAGATGGCCAGGCTCTTCGTCACACATGTGTTTGCGCTTCATGGGGTTCCCCAAGAAATCATTAGTGACTGGGGACTCCCGTTCACCTCCTTCTTTTAGAAAAAGTTATGTAAGACTCTTCAGATTCGCCCCTGCCGTTCAACTGCCTATCACCCCCAATTAGATGGGTAGAACAAACGAGTAAGTAGTGCTTGGAACAGTTTCTGTGGTGTTACACGCCGTGGATCATTCAGACTGGGTTTCTCACCTTCCCATGGCCCAATTTAGCTACAACACTTTGCATTCTTCAATCAGTTGCTCCCCTTTTTTCGCCAACCATGACTTTAAACCCGCCTTTAAGATAGAGCTCAGCTGTGGTTTCAAATTTTTAGAGGTGGTGGGCTTTGCCAAGACCATCAAGAAGGTTCACCAGGGGGTTCTACAAGTTTGGAGGCAGCAATGCAAGTTTATAAGGAGAACTCTGATGTTAAGCACTTAGTGGGTCCAATGTACAAGGAAGGGTATCTCATGATGCTTGATGCTCATAATATACCTATCAAGCAGCCATGCAAAAAGCTTGGACCAAAGAGGAATGGCCCTTTTGCATTGTTAGATAGGTGGTCCATGCCTCATACCAGTTATATCTTAGCTCTTCGTTTTGGATCTTCTCTGTCTTTCATGAGAGCAAATTAATATTGTTTGAGGGCCCCCACCAGAGACTCCTGAGGCTTATCTCGTGGATGGGGAACCATAGTAGAAGTGGATAAATAGAAGCCTCCCCCAGTGTTAAGAGAAGACTTTACTACCTAGTATCTTGTAAGGGTTTTGACGCTGCAGAGAACAGTTGGGTCTCAGCGCATGACTGTGTGCATGCCCAAGATTTGATTGAAGCCTTCCATAAGATTTTCCCTCAGGCCTCTGGATCTCAACCCAGACCGACTGTTGCCAAAAATGAAGTTGGGGCCAGCCCACAAGAACTTTTTCCTAGCGCAAGCCCCTGGAGGGGGTTGAGCCCCGTCAGGAGGAGAAAGTAATATCATGGTTAAATGACGTGATAGTGGGGACTAACCCCAAGGATAAGGCTGGGCGGCAGGAGGGCCAGAAGGTGAGACTTCAGGCCCTCCCTGACCTCAAGCACACACTAGACCAACGCTGGGTACAAGCCAAATAAACCCAGGTTGGTACCAGTGAGGTGTAAAACGCCCAGCTCTTGTGTCAGCCCAGGCGTTAAAACGGATGAGCTACTTGACAAAAGAAGATTGTTTGATTCAGTTGATTGGAGAATGGGGGTTTGAAACCCGTTTTAGTTAAGAAATTATGCGTTCAAATAGAATACAACTTCATTCAATGACTCAAGTGAAGACAATTTCGGTGTATTCTACTAATTTGGATGGAGGTGTTTGTCTATTAGAGCGTCAAGGCTTGTGCCCACTTCTGCAGACCAATAATTACCCTGACTCTGTTTAATTAGGTTTTTCACGACCAACACTTCTTGTCGGTCGACTTTTCACAAATAACTTAACCCTTTTTTAAGTTTTCTTTATGGTTCCTTGGGCAAACTTGGTTGTAGACCTCTTCAAGGAGGTCTCCAACAATGTTGGCCACTACATACTATCTCAAATAAAGAAAGTTTCAGGTACTCCCTTGGGCCGCTCAGGTCCCCTCCAAATCGAGGCACCCAAGCCTCCTGGCACAAATATACATTTGATTATGGACTACCCTCTTGGGTCCACTCAAGTTTTGTTGTTTTTTGCTTACCTGGTACTTTATACCGCAAACTACACCATTGCCTTAGGTCCCTTTTGTCCGGGCACCATTTGAGGTGCCTTGTTTCCCATTCTACTAGCGGCAAGTTCCCTAGCAGTGTTGGTTTGCATCCCACACCAAATTTCTGGGAACGAGAGAGTTACAGACACACTCTTTACAGAAGCCTGAAGCTAACGCAAAGCAGTTAAGACTTCTAAGCCTACCATTAATATGTTATACCTTTGATTTCAAACCACAGTCCAGTAGGCAAGCTCTTTATTCTCCAAGAGCCAATACTCAGCCTTACTAAATGCAAGCCATCCCCACAAGGCGCACAATATAGGCCACCCCCACCCACTGCTCAACTGTACCCCACCAATCTCACCAGCACTTTACCGCACCAAACAGGATTTCATAATAGAGCTCAATCTCTATTAATGATGGCAAACTGCTGCTCTTAGTAGATAAAGCAAATCAAATTGTCATACTCACCCTACACACCACGTCTTACAAAGTCTTTATAGTGTTAGTTGATCAAATTATGTAATCTTTTTCTCCAAATGGGTCCATGTAAAGTCGCCGTTGCTCACCCTCAGTACCTTCCCCTGCAAGGTAGCATGGGCAGCATCCTAGGTTAGATACCATGTGGGTTGTTAATCAATAGACTTGATTACTAGTTTTTTGACTCAGAAACTTAACTTGATTGTAACTCCGTTATTTGATTTTCCCTAATATAAATTTCACTGTTGTCAACTTCATGATACCTATTCAAACCCTTTTTTGGACTATCAATCTTCTTGCACAATCCTATACTATGATAGTTGATAAACTTCATTATCCGAGTATCATTGCTTCCTTCATGAATTGTTTTGACTATAGACATCTATTCTCCCTTTTTAATAAAGAATCGCTTAATTTATTAAAACTTGTAGTTTATTTGTGTAGGTCTTTAGTGAAAAATTTATCCTAAAAAGACCTTCTCCACATAGTCAATTTATAAGGAAGAAAAAAATAGAGACCATCCAACTTGAACCTGTGCAATAACAAGACAAGGGACCTCTTTTTACATTTGTAGTGCTCATTACAGGGGAAATGTAGTAGCAAATAACTTTTTTTACCCTTACATTGGAATCAAGCTAAATAAGGAGAGAACAGAGGTGACTTCCAATCCATCACCATTTATTTAAATCATCCTATTTCTGATTGGATGGCATTGGAGAAAGTCAGGATTTAACCCTCCTCTCAATTTAGTGCTTTGATAATTATACCTTCACTGTTATGAAACTAAGTGAGATTGGAAATAATACTTCATAGATTCGAGCTTTTTGACCATAACAATCTAATTATCTCTAAGTTCCTCAAGAGATAATAGAAAATAGCTTTGTACATCTCACTCCATTGAAGGAAATTCTGGAATTACACCAGTTAAGAAACTTACCAGAGTTTGGCTTCCTGGTCCAGATCTTTCAAATTGTGCAATTATTACTCATGAGCAGCTCAATGGACTACTGAGAGTCAGAATAACCAATCAATGGCCCTTACACAACATTACGCCAAGGCATTGCAGTGGATGACTATGACCTCAGATGCGCAGTAGGGATCCAGCACCACATTGACACTGAGGACGCAAAGCCATTCATTTGTGACTGATATAGAGAATTAAGGCTGTCAATAAGGAGGACTTTATGAAATTAGAGAAGCCTTTGAGTCAAGGGATGATTGAGCCCTTGCGTAGCTCATGGGCCAGTCTCATGCGCAAAATTGAGAAAAAAGATGGCTTTATTAGAATCATCATCAAATAACAAAGTTTGAATAGCATAACATAAAAGGGATCTTAATTTTTCCTAGAATAGATAATGGTTGGATCAGTTTTGGTTAGCTAAATTTTTTCCATTTTATATTTGATCAGTGAATACTGGTAGATTGAACTGCTTTCCAAAGACCAAGAAAATGTGCGATTATTACCTCTTAATTGTTGTTTTAGACAGCTCAAATGACCCAATGATTGAGCAACGTGCTTGCCACTTTCCAGTAGGCTATAGGCATTATTATGAAAGACTTAAAGATGAGCTGCGTTCTGTTCTACCTTGACAATATAAATGTGTTCTCAAAGCTGTTTACCCAACACAGCACACTTAAATCTTTCAAAAGTTTGCCTGAGATCAGTTAGAAATAAAGCTAGTTTGTGCCAGGATTTTAAGTTATAAATGCAATATCTAGGACATAGCTTTGACACACAAGGAATATGGCCACAACCTCAAAAACTTTAGGCCATCAATTATTGAGAGGACATGAAATTGAGCGAGACATTTGAGTATTTCTCAGCATGGTCATTATCATCAATTCATACCCAGATTTGCACAACTTAGCAAACTCTTGAACCATTTACTTTAAGGAGGAATCACATTCCAGTGATCAAAAAGATTCAGAGTTTTTTCAACCAGTTGCAGAAATCTAGAATTGAAGCCCTGTTCTGAGATAACACAACTTTGAACAGCTTTTTATAGTGAGTTCTGATATATTCCTCACATCTATAGGAGTGGTACTTTCTCATATATGGCAGGAGGGGGAACACCCAATAGCTTTTTGCAGATGCACCCAGGACAAGCGTAAACGTGATTGCATGGTAACCATATGAGATTGCATAGCCATCATATACACTTGTAAACAGTTATGGGTCTACATACATGGAACTCGGGTTAAGGTCATCACTGGCCATGATTCTTTGCGATTGTTATATAATCTCAAAGGACCTGAGGGGGATTAGCACACTGGCCTTGAAATTAAAGGCCTATGACTAGGAGATAGTTCATCGCTCAATCATCCCATCAGAATGCTAATGGACCCTCATGACTTTCTACTACCACTGCCTTCACTCCATTTGCGGATCAGATACACAGAAAGATGAAGCAAATAATACTAATGTTAAACCTGTAATTCAATGCGTCCTAGACCAACTAATATAGGATACTGATATATGATAGACAGAAATATATAATTGTGGGGAGTAACAGGAAACTCTATCCCCTACCTTCAGCCTGCCTGTAGATAATCATGCAAGTTCAAATTTCTCTAGACCTCAAAGGATTAGTAATGATCTTAAAACTAATTCATAAAAAAGGTTATTTAATTCTACATAATTCAACAATCAATATATTTTATATTTTCCATAAATTTCAGACGCTGAAGCCCTATACCAATGATTAATTATTGACTAGTCAGACCTAATTGGGCCTAGCACATAGTGTCTATTGAGGTACTAGGACCTTTTTCTGAATAGTATACTTTACTTCAAATACATCATAGTAGCCATTATTAACCTTACTAAGTGGGAGAGGGGCAGCCCCACATGAATCTTAGAGCTTAACTAAAAAGTCTATAATGGAGAAAATAATAAACCAGCATGGTTGTCTCACTTATCCTCACAGTAAAATGCCACTAATCTCACCTTAAGAGATGTTTCAAAGTTTAGTGATTTAGTGAGGATTGAGGCGCTCAACCTGCCCCCTATCATCCTGAGACCAACAGAATGGTAGAAGCGCCATTTTGAAAAATTAGTACGGTCTCTTTGGAAGTTCGCCATCGATTCTATTTACAATATGTCTTATTTGTGGGTTTAACTGTCTTTGCATATGATATTAATTAACATAGATGTACAGGATACTCACCTTACCAACTCTTATACAAGCACCAGCCTGTGTTACCACCTTTATTACATTCCATTATTACTGTTGTTGATGAATGTTTGGCAAACCAATTATCTTGATCATATTATGGAAACCCACAAAAATTTAGATGAGTTCTATTGGGCAGCCTAACTCAAAGAATCAGTAAGGAGAAGGATAAATTGTATCATTTTTAATGAGGCGAGATTTACATTTATTATTTGAGTCACTTACTACAAAACTTAAGTATTTATTAGCATGCATAATATAGCTACTCTTTATAAAGGGCCATATGTTGTACTTGACCAAGTTTTTGTGAAGCATACATCGTTTGGAGCTTATTTGGTGGACAAATTGTCAACCATGTTCGTTACATGTTTCTCCAACCTTATTATAAACCTAACAATCATCCTATTGGAGATTGAGTATTAAATCAAGCAAAGAGTAGAAGCGTTGGATAATCTTTAAGATTGATTCCCAGTTTATTTTAAGGAACATGACTTAATTGTAACTCCGTTATATGAGTCTTTTAAAATGGATTGCATTGACGCCAACCCTCTTAAAGCTATTAGAACCCTTTTCTGACCTATTAATATAATTACACTAACTTATTATACAATAGTCAATGAGCCTGATCATGAGAGCACTATTGCTTCATGAATGTAGTGATCTGATCGTAATTATTCGCCTATTCTCAATAAAAGATTACCTCCTTCTCAAATCTTGTAGTTTTTCATGTAGATCTTTAGTTTAGTATAACTATCTAAAGAATCTAGATCCTCAACATAGTCATACTATGTAGAAAGAAGAAGCAGTTGGACCAGACAACTTGAATCTGTGTATCAACGAGAAATGGGATCTTTTTTTAAACAGGGTCCTCTGTCACCACCCTATAAAACCTCCCAAATACTCTTGGCGCTCATCTCTTCTTGCTGAAAAAAACATATTCATGCTAAAGGAAAATAAAACTAGCCGCCTTCTTCAGATTAAACACAGACACCCCTAGGATGTATAGGGGAGCCTCTATGAGTCCCTATGGGAGCGCTCAACCCTGAAATTCAACAAACAAATTGATATTTGATTTTAAACAAAGAACATGCATTCTATACAGCTTCAAATCAGTGAGGATTGATATTGAAGCTGTCCAGGCTTCCCACCTCTTTCCCTAAGAACATAAAGCATGGAATGATCAGTTTAGAGGCAACTTTCAGATTTCAGAGTATCAGACATGGGAGGAAAATATATTTTTATCAAATTCCACAACTGAACTTATACCTAGACATGAAAGGGGGTTAATGAAATCCCCTCATTAACTATGCTGAAAATAATTTAGTAAGCCTCAATTTGGCAAAATAGAATCTCCATCTGAACTTATTGAGCTCATATATGCCCAAAAAGAATTTCTGATTATCCTTCAAAGAAAAATCATTTTGTTAGGCGTTACTTCATTAGGTGACGTTAAGGCAAAAATAAGATGCACCCAAAAAAGGGCAAGAATGAAGAATCTGCCCAATGCATAACCTAAGGTATACCAAGTCTTATCTAATTTTCTTTAATCAAAATACTTACCTAACTATTAAAAAATATGCCACAAAGGCATTATTCAATCTGTATGTATCGCCTGACCATGAGCTTTTCATTCAGATCACCCTTTCAGCAGTTTTATTGATCCTTTTCCTTTTGGAGTATATTGTTACATGTAAGTAAAATCCTATTTAGTACTGAAATATCGTTATTCTGCTATTTTTATTCTCTTTTTGGTACTTGGCTTCAATAAGTCCATTTTACCAAACTTACCATAAGTGCGAATACTCTTGCTGATGGGACCTAAGCATGACTTGGCACCCTAAAAAATAAATAAAATACTTGTTATGAGCCTTGGATTGTGACAAGTACTGATTGTGGGCTTATTTGGCATAGCACCATCAAGTCACGAAAAATGGAAGCCCTACATCTTTTTTTGTAAAAACCATGCTGCCATCATTATGGTAATAACTAATTTAAAACGCATATATTAGAAACTGGTAAACATATTATACTGTCAAAAATCGCCGCACATGATTTCTCAATCTTCATCATTAGCTTGAGCCTGATTAATGTAGGACAGGTTTTAAACTAGATTCTTGAAGAACTTTCAACTCAATCTCATGCTTGATATGGTCTTTTTAGGGCATTTCTAAAGTGACCTTAATTCACAGACATAAATTTTACCCCCTACACCAAGGGAACACCATAAATCCAGAAAATTAAAGGAGCTCTACACCTGAATGGTTTCACAGGTGCGCTACCACTCTCTAATACAGGACTCATATGTATGACAAGAATCCAATATGACAGAGGGCCTTAACAATCATCTTTACACATATATGGCGCTGATTGTCCTCTTGTTACTTGGCTGCGACTACTTTCCCGTTTCTCATGAAATTCATCTGAGCAATAACAGGTCACTCATCATTATTTTCCCCATCACACTCAGACCATTAAACAGGTTCTGGTAAGGGTTGTTGGAATCCAGCAAGTTTATGCTCGCTAGTGCTGACCACAGCAGGATTACCACAAACCTTTTAAAGCTAAAACTAATTTAATCTTTTAAATAAAGGTAAAGTTGGTTTTATCTGGTTTTTATTGGGCGCGGGAAAAGAAACAAAAAGTTAGTCTCATCATACTACCACTCAGTACTTAAACTATTTTGAGTAACAAGGGTTATGGGGAATTCAATGCTAATGTTTGGAATAACCTAGTAAGGTCCAAATTAGAAAATATGGAAATTTGATCTATCAGAGCTTGAAAAATTAACTTAACTTTGGTGGCATGAATGAGGAAAAATTATTTTATTAGACAAGACGAATCCATGGGGTAACAATTGATATATATCAACTAATCACTATTAGAGAAAATAATTGCACCTTGGGGGACCCCGCCAAGCCTATAAAAGGGTGTGCCCACTTAGGTGTTTGAATGGAACTAGACGTAGCCTGGGAAGGAACCTTTAATGGACTCCCCTGATTCCGCCACATGATTGTGGTAATCTGACTGCTTGACCTCATGCTAATTGCCCGTGTAGTATTAGTAAAAGAGTTGCACCAATTCAAGAGGTTCCACCAAGCATTGACTTGGGTCTTATGGCCAATAAAAACATTTGTATCATCTATATCACCCTTATTATCATCAAAACTCATAAATGTATGACATTTCCCCATTTCAGCCTATTTTGACCCAAAAAATTCTTTACTTGAAGCCAGGAGGGAAATTGTCTGACATCACCCTCCTCAGAATGTTGGGGGGAGAATAGGGCCGTAGGAAACAGCCATGTACCCAGTTGATGAAAATCCCTGTAGCTAAGGATTTGATAGAATAGTCCGCACCTAACTTGCAGGTGATGATGAAAGGGCCTTTCAAGATTGACCCAAGCTTACCAATTCAAGGAGTGATGCGGTTATGATACACAGAACCCGGTCAGACACTTGGAAAGAAGGTAGAGGTGTTAAGTAATCATTGGCAGCATGCCCTTCTTTAGTCACTGTTTTAGCAAAATTGGTCATAGACTTAGATTGGAGCTGGTTGATGCGCTGATCAAACCTTCTCATGGCTTTCTCAGGTTCCTCTCCTCTAGAGGAAAATTCTTCTTTAGCTATGAGAGCAGGTATTCCGGATTTCTACCCATACAAGATATGGAATGGGGACATTTTTAGGATCTGGTGATAACTAATCCGTTATGCCATATGAGCACTGGTAGGAATTGATCCCAGTGCAGTGAATTAGAAGATGTCATTTTTTGCAAAATTGATACAAAATTTCTATTTTCTCTCTCCCTTGTCCCTTTGGTAGAGGGAATATTAGGAGCTGAGAGAAGTTGTTGAGTCTCATGAAAGTAACCAGAATTTTTACTATGCTGGAGGCGAAGTTCTTACCATTGTTGCAGAGTAGTACTTGGGGACAGCAATGACGAGTAGAAATGCTTTGATGTAAAGAGGTGGCTGTAGCCTTGGCCGTTTGGGCAGGGATAGCCATGGAACAACCCACTTATTAAAAAGTGGTCAATGTCTACTAGGATAAATTTTTCCCACCAGTAGTCTCCGGGAGGGGACCTACTATGTCTAGATTGATGGTGTGGAATGGTTGTTAAATAGTAGTTAGTTGATATTGGTATCTAGTCCTGAAACTGGATTGCTTTTCACACGTGAGGCAGGCATCCAAGACTTTTACAATAGTTTCCATAATTCCTTCCCAACAATAACGATCTCTAATCCACACATATGTTTATTTTGCTCCCATGACTAGTGTGGAGTGAGCTTCTAGGATAACAGGTACACGTTCTAAGGGCCGAAGGTAAGGAATCACTTTGCCCCCACCTGCTTGTGCAATTTACCATTCTCCACATTGTTGTTGCGGAAGTGCTGGGCTAACATTTCCTGGACAGGCTCATCCTCATCCTTCCAGTTGTTGGTGTCATCAAGAGGTTAATTAGCTTTTCTCCTTCACTATTATCTAGGTGAAGGACTAGAAGTCAAGTTAACCCATCAACATTCATGTGATGGGTTCCAGAAAAGTGTTCAATATTCATGTCATAATGGTGGAGCTTTAAAGCTCAGCAAGCTAACCGACTAGTAGGATCTTTCATGTTCTGTAGCTATTTCTAACGAATCGTGGTCTGTAACCACAGTGAAGGTAATTCCATAAGGAAAGGGCGGTAGTATATCCAGCTAACAGAACAGCAAGGCAATTTTTTTCTGTTATACTGTAGTTGCATTCCGCCTTTGATAACATCATACTGAATTAGAATAGAGGTTGTTCAAATCTGTTTTCATCCATTTGAGCTAAGATGGCCCCAAAGGCGTAGTACAGGTGTCATTAAACAAGATGAATGGTTTTCCATAGTCAGGGTGCCTCAAGATAGGACGTTTCTAAAGCAGTTTCTTCAACGTCTCAGAAGCGGCCTTCTGTTCAGCGCCCAAATGGAAAGGGGTGTTCTTAGTCAGTAGGCGGACGAGGGGTTTGTTGAGTTGGGAGAACTTAGGGATGAACTGATGATAAAACCCCATCAACCAAAGAAATACCTGAATACCCCGTAAATTTTTGAGGGAGGCATTTTTGAGATCGTTTCAAACTTATCTGTATGAGTTGGCTTCCCTCTTGAGAATGAAGTGGCCAAGGAAATCCAATTAAATTTGGAAGAAGGTAAACCGGGAGGGTTTTAACTTGATACTTGACTCACGTAATCATTGAAACGCTGCCTTCAGATGATCAAGGTGTTCATTAAACGAATATGAGAACACTTTGATGCCATCAAGATAGATGATGACACAGCTTAACTTCAAGTCCTGAAAGATATGATCAATCGCGCTCTGGAAAGTTGCAGGTGCGTTGCATGACTCTGAGGTAATTGAGTGGGTTTGAAGATACACTCTTTGAAAATAAATGCACCTTTTCCCTTTCTTGGGGAGAAAGGTTTATTGAATGACCGCTAGCCAATTGCATAGCAGATAGGAAGCTAGATATAGAGAGTTGTGCCAAGGCGTTGTCAATGTGGGTGATAGGATAGGTATCCTTTTTGTGAGTTTACATAATTTGAATTAGTCCATGACCATCCGAGGACCTCCATTCTTCTTTTTTATTAGCAAAAGGGAGGAAGACCAAGGGCTTTTTGAAGGAACTAGATACCCTGCGTCTAGTAACTACTTGAGTTCTGCCATCTTCTGCTATTCTTCCACCATTGACTTGAGGTAAGGTTTTGACCAAATAAAGAGGCATCACCCACATCAATGGAGCGGCTCCAGTCTTTCATATGGCCATAGTCATTATATGATTTGGAGAATATGCCGCTAATCCTTCCAATGAAGTGTGAACTTTGTCAAGATCATCTGTAGTCATCTCATCTGAGATATGAACATTGGTTAAGGTACATAACAGGTTATCCGTTGGCAGGAAATATCCAACGTTAAGCCAATGGAGTGAAATTTTTCAATGTCCTCCACAGGGACTAACAAGCCTCTATCAATATTTGATGTTTTCTTACAATTATGTCCTTGCCGGTGAGTTTCCACACCAGAAGAGTAATAGTCCTCTGTTAGGCTGGGTCTAGAATTTCAGGAAATACCCAAGGCACTATGAGGCTAACGCCCTTAATATTTACGAGGTGCAACAAGCATTGGTGTGTGATTTGGAGAGTGATCTTTGTGTCAACCACTCGTTGTTCTCCAGTTTAATCACTACCTCATCTGTAGCATAAAAAGGAATACCGTCCTTAGCATCCTCTGACTCAGAATTTTTAGGTTTTCGCCTAGAGGTGGTACAATGTAAAGGCAAAACTGAGAATGGGTACTAAACAGACATTAATATTCGCTCTTGATGGAATCTACATTGGATTAAGTTAAAGGGTCTTCATAATCGAGTAACAAGAGGAAACCTTGCTTCATGCTGATAAAAACCTTATATTCGATCATAAATTGGATACCTATGAGCATATCATAGGTGTTGTTGTCCAAGGCCATAGCAGGTGCTTTTAAGATAAGCTTCCCAATTCGAATGGGAAATGATGAGTAGCCAGATGATGCAGGTTTGGTTTAGCCATGTGTTTTAAATTTCTGATTAGATTCCAAGTTAGAGTCCAGCTTGACCTTTTTATTAGCTTTGAGAAAAACAAGTTCACCAGGGAGCCAGTATCCAGGATGTCCATCGCCCAGACTTCTGAATGACCACTTCCACCTTTGTGAGTGTTCCTCAAAAGGTAAACGACAGAGCTAAGACCTTCTTGAGCTGGAAGGTGGAGGTTAGTTTAAGAGCAGTCTCAAGGTAACTCTCCAGGATGGACTTTATGGTGTGACCTCGCTGGAATGGCGAATTAAGCCAAATAGGAGCTGATCAGCGTTGCTGGTGGCATAAATAACTGCAAAACACCTAGAATTTGGCTGAGGTATGTATCTTCAGGTATGGTGGTCTCATCTACTCCTCCATCGTTCAAACAATCAGGGACCTCCACTTCAGAAGTATCTTAGTACAATTTAACAAACATCCTCGTAAATCCCTTCAGATTCATCCTCAGTAATATTTTCAACAAGGGTAATGGTACAGTTGAAGTAAGTGAGCCATTTTTGAGATTCAACATCAATAGGAGTGTCTATCCCTATGCCAAGATCTCTTTTTTTGCTCCTTCTCCTCGGTGATAGCTTTCTTTTTCCAGCACACAGTCTCATAGTGCCCAACCTTATAGCAGTATGCACACCAAGGGTGTTCAGTCCTCTTGGTTTTTGGTTTTTGCTCTTCAGGGCCCATAAATATAGGGTTTTCTTTTTCTCTTCAATGGCCATAACGCATGGTCAGGATACTACTCCACGAGAAAATTCAAGCTTATGGAAGCCAGCGACATCTAGTAGAGCCTCTTTTATATCATGGATGTTACGTAAATAAGTTTAACGGAAGTGATATGCATCGCCAAAGGAGGGTGAGATGCCAACACAGTCAAGATAGCGGCAATAAAGTCCAAGTTCAACATCTTAAAAGTCAACAACGTCTGAGCTTCAATAAATAACCGTTCTGCAAAGGCAACCACTGAATCTCCTCTTCTTATGCCAATGTGCATGAACGCTTGCTTATTCATGCTTAAGCTTTGTTTTGAGCCAAACTCGTCAATGAGGGCCTCCTTAACCTCAGGTCAGGTGATGAGGGCATCCATATGGTCCCATCACCTCCTGGGCCATGCAACTCAAACAAGAGATGATATGTTTGACCTTCTGAAGGTCAGGCGCCCCTTCCATATCAGCTTCATGGACATATAAAAAGGCTGTGCTACCCTCGCCAGGGATAAACTTGTCCTTAAATGTTGGTTTGAATGATAAATGGTCACCTCCAGAGAGATTGAACTGCAGGAGCATCTGTACCAATGGTTTCCAAGTGAAAATCTAATTGATCAAAGGAGCAAAAGAGTTGATTGAGCTGTTCATAGATAGCTTCAAGCCTTGTTCTCATGGCAGTGATGGGCTTTTCAGGAGGCGTATTCACATAAAGCCAATAGGTCTTCCATCCCCAGCTTGTAAGTTTCCAGTTCTTCAACCTGACTCTCCAGTGACTTGACGTTAAAACGAGTTTTGACACAAGAGAGCTTAGGATTTGTTATCAACTTCCAACATCCCACAGCGACTTTAAGCTCCTCTTTCTTCTGCTTACACCCTTATTCGTCACGTGGGTGGGAGCCTTGAAAATGTACGTCACCCTTAATCAGTTCATAGCTATGCTTGACCTGTGTTAACTGACTATGCACATCCTTCAAAAGAGCGGGCCCTTTAAGTGAGATTTTGACCCCTTGAGCTTCATTTTCACATTTTTTAACTTGGCGGGCCAAATATATTGTATTCTCAAGAGAAGCTTTATAGGATAGCTCCTTTTCCAGTTGAGAATCCTTAGCCTCTAGAGGGGTAGCCCTAGAAGTTTCTTGCAATAGACGTCGCGCAATCTCTCAACGCGTGACAAGGCTTTGGCTGGTTGCCGCTCCTCCACAGCAACGTTGCTCATCTCCAGGTTGAGGGGTGGACGTGTGCGACAAGAGGTCGCAGTGAGTTTGCTCTTCATGACTTTCAAGTTCTTTGGCAAACTTCTCAAGTAGAGCAGGTGCTAGAAGCGTAAGCACTTAACTCAATACTGATGATCTTCATCGCCTCCTCTACATAATTTGCTACACCAGTATCCATGGTGGTGAGCCGCACTTGCAACTGAATAATGAATTTGCGGTTTGCCTCCACACCATATATTGCTGATCAATATGTTCAGACGTCAGATGGTATAAATTATAGTATTCTAATCTTAGAGCATCATGGTTTGCCAGGTGTTGGTGCAGGTCTTCTTGCTGGACGGCTTATAGTATATCGATGTGAAATATTGCAGTATGGGAAAATTTGCGGACATAGGTAGTCAATTATGGTAAGCTGGCTATGGGCATCAGAAAGGATTTGAGTCTGGTAGAGGTACACAAGACGGTCCTCTACAGAAGAACCTCTTTCTCAGGATGCATTATCGCCAGGGTTTAATATTCCATGAGCTAGGTCTCTCCTACTTCAGCTTCATTCCAGGTAAGGCGGTGAGACTCTGGTATTAGGATTCGTTTAAACTGCTCTCCTCCAAACAATAAAGTTGGATGGCTATCCAAGCGGTCATCTTCTGCCCCATCTAAGTTTATCACTCAGCTAGTAACACTTTCAGCAGGTGCATCCTTTAATTTGGTGATAATAATTGTGTGTTTCAGGAGCCCCTGTAGTGAGCACCACTTTGTGGGAATCCAGCAAGGTTTATCCTCTCCATGGTAACATCAGCTGAATTACCACAAAATAATTCTAAATCTAAGCTAATACTTTTTGAAATAAAAGCAATGTTAGGCTTTTTGAAGATTTTTTGGGCATGGTACAAAAGATTAGATTCTTCTAAATAAAACCACTCAGTATTTAACCTATATTGATTATTGAGGGTTGAGGGGAATCTAATGCTAATGTTCGGAATAATAGTAAGGTCTGAATTAGGGAATATAGAAATTTGACCTATAAGAGCCCAAAAAATTTGCTTTCCTTTGGCGAGATGACTGTCATGGTTGGATGTTTTAATATTGGGAACTAATGCCAAAGATAAGGCTGGGCGACAGAAGGCCCAAAAGGTGAAACTTCAGGCTCTTCCTGACCTGAAACACACCTTAGACTTACGCTGGATGCAAGCAAACATGCCCATGTTAGTACTAATGGGGTGCAAAACGCCCAGCCCCTTATCTTGGCCCAGGCACTGAAGCAAACGATCTACATAATGATCAAAGATGGTTCAATTTTGTTAATTGGAGAATGAGGGCTTGAATCCCAAGTGAGTTACAAAATATCGAGCTTGCGTTAAATACAGCTTCAATCAATCACTTGAGTGAAAGCACTTTTGGTGTATTTTACAAAAATGGATGGAAGCGTTTGTTTATTGGGACGTCAAGGTTTGGGAATACTTCCGCAGAACCCCAATTCCCTCAACCCACTTTAAATACATTTTTTGTGACCAACATTCCTCGTTGGTCAACTTTTTAAAATTAAATTTATCCATTATTCTACGTTTACTTATGGTTCCTTGGGAGAACTTGGTGGTGGACCTCTTCGAGAAGGTCTCCAACTATGTGGGCCAAGTCCTCCTATCACAATTTACTAAAATCCCAGGTGCTTCCATGGGCCGCTCAGGTCCCCTCCAGATCGAGGCACCCAAGCCTACTGGCACCGAGTTACACTTGATTATGGACTCCCCTCTGGGGTCCACTCAAGCTGTGTTGTTTCTCGCTTACCTGGTTCTATATGCCACGCTCTACACCCTTGCCTTGGGTACCTTTTGCACAGGCACTGTTTGAGGTGCCTTGTTTCCCATTCTCTTGATAAATTTTCCCTAGCAGTGTGGGTTTGTATCCCACATCACCTTGCTGGGAACGAGAGAGTTACAGACACTCTCTTGACATTAGTCAACCAGCCTTTTTATATTATGTGCATGAAATTTATCTGTGTGGGACTTTCTTTTGTAAACTGGGTGCACTGGCCGTAATGTCACTGCCATGATGGTGCTCACCACAGTTTGCTTATTTGGTTTTGTTTTGGTGCTTCTCAGCGTTATTCTTGCAACTACCAATTGGGAAGTGCCCACCCTTCTTGCTCATACCTGGTGGTCTCAGACCTTTTTGTGATCCTGTTGTCACGATTCCCCACCTTTCTCCCAAGATCTACTCCGAAATTCAACAGGCCTTGGCTACCCTTGAGCCAAAACCTTCCTTAGGAGATAACAACTTATCTGGTTCCCATCCGCTTTTATGAGGAGTGGATTTGTTGTATTAGCTGTCTCCAGAAGTGGCCAACTGGGTTTTTGCCATATTCCATGCACATCCACTCTTGTGGCGATCTGTGGAGGGCTTTGAGCGCGTCTTAGTACAACATCATCCTGACGAAACATCTTTCCAATTCTTCTATGAGTTCTTTTTGTTGAGACAAGTGGGTCAGCTGGTGAATTTATATTTGAATGAATTTTGTGTAAAAGACCAGGCTTTATCCTTTCCTGACATCATGAAAATGTCACTTCTCTGTTCTTCCATGGACCTTTCCATGCAGAATTCCCAATTTGGGTGTCACCCCTTCCAACTTCGATCTTCTGGTTGAAGCCCTTTGGGGTAGTTTCTCTGCCCCAACCTGGAAGGGGCCACATGATTTGGCCGTCATGATTGCACCTGGCTCAGCCCCTATAATACAGGAACCAAAAAGTTGAGCGCGCCTTTCACAATGAGGGAATCTTTTTCTTCCAAACCTTCAAATTTCAAAGAATTCAAAGCTGAGCAGGGTTCTAGCCTCGAGTCTAGAATGAATGTGTCAGCCGATTCCACCGCTATGATGTCACCTGTGGTCATCCCTATAAATACCACTTCTCAGACTAGTGATATTCCCTCAAATCGTGAGGTGCTCCCCACTGATTTCCTCACCCTCTCAGCAGAAATTGAGGATTTAGAAGGGTCCAGACCCAAGTTTATCCAAAAAATGGAACCCTGATGAAGTTTTTCTCCCATCACGTTTCTTAGGGGAATGCCAATGTATTGGTCTGGGGCCTGGGGGTGATGGCATTGAATAACGTAGCCCACCAAACCATTGGAATTGGTGTGGGTTTGTGGGAGCCTGAAAATGCGTTTGATAACGCGTGCGATTTTTCACAAAACAAGCTGTTTATAAGCTCATATGGCTTGGATGAGGACCCTATTCCAGTTTATCAGATTACCCCTGAGAACCCTCGTTTGACCCCTACCATGATCCAGGGCACTCAGGATGTGGAAAAGGAGCTTCATGTTAAATATAATCATAAATATGCCCCTGTAGAAGGTGGGGTGGGATACATGGCCTCAGTAGTAAGAGTGGCCCACTATCCCTCCCCTTCTATGATTCAAAACATACCCTGAGGGCTTGTTCAAGCCAGAGAAAGAATTTTCTGGTGAGAAAGTGGCGTTTTCTGCTTTGAATAAATCCCATTCTGGATACTTCTTGTTGACTGCTACCCTTACATCCTCTTTTGGAAAGTTCAATACAACTATTTTAGTGGATACTAGTGCCTCAAATAATTTTATTGAACATGATCTTGCTGAATAAATTGACTTGAGTTACTTACCAGGTGGTATGGTTAGAGGTGGGGCTTCTCAGGGTATCCCCACACTGAACGTCATGGGGTTAATTGACCTCCAAGTGGGCTCCTATCTATTGTCCGACCAGTTTTAAGCTATCAAAAACCTATTGTATCCCATCATTCTGGGTATAGAGTGGCGGAGAAAGTTTAACGTCAGGATTAATTTGAAAGAAAAAAAGCTATCCTTGTCTTTGTTAACCGGTCACAAGTTGATTGTTCCTTTGTCTGAGGATAATGCCCAGATCAAATTACCCCATTGGCCCAATGTTCCCACTCCTTATCTTACCCCTTTTTGAAGCCCTCCGTGGGACTTTCCCTACCTTCCTGTTTGGAAGAGTTGGAATCTTCTTTTGATGCAGCTTCATCTAGTACACTACCAAATCATTATGAGATTGATTGTGAATTTAAACTCACTGTGGATCTGGTGCGTATTTTTTCCCCATATACCCATTGACTGTCTGGGAGGAAGAGGCTTTAGATCTGTGGGTGAAGGAGAAGTTGGCCAAAGGTGCCATCTTTCAGCGTACCTCCCCTGTCTGCTCCCCACTTCTCTTTATGGAGAAGGCTGATGGAACTTTACACCCTTTTGTTGATTATGGAAATTTAAACAATGTGACTGTACCCGACCTTCATCCCATCCCTTTAGATTCCCAGATTGCACGTTATATAGAAAAGGCAAAAGTTTTCTCCAAGTTGGATTGCCTCAATGCATTCAATCAAATCTGGATAAAGAAGGGCCAGGAGTGGTTAACCGCATTCTGCACCAGAAAAGTATATTCCAGTTCCAGGTCATGCCCTTTGGTCTTAAGAATGCCCCTGCCATCTTTCTAAGCCGCATTGATGCTGCGTTGGGGGAATTGTTGAGGGGTATGCGCTGTTGCCTACATGGATGATATCCTGGAGTTTTCCCCTGATCAGGAGTCAAATGCAGTACACCTTCAACAAGTGGTGGAGAGATTGAGGGCCGCTCGCCTTACACTCAAGATTTGTAAATGTGAGTTCTTCAAGTCCCAGGTTACTTTTCTGGGCAACGTCGTTTTTGACCAAAGCCTTATGATAACTCCAGACAAGGAGAAGGCTATTCGTGAGTGGCCCACCCCCACCTCAGTCAAGGAATTGAGGAGCTTTTTTGGGGACATGTACGTTCCTCAAGAAGTTCACGCCCAATCTCTCTGAGGTGGCATCACCCTTATATAAGGCCAGTGGAGCCAAGGTGCTTCAGTGGTCCTCCATTTTGGAGGATGCTTTCCATGCGGTAAAGTGCACCCTGTTATCCACATCCATCCTTCGCCATGTTGACCCTACCAAGGAAATCATTGAGTCATCAGATGCTTCCAACTTTGCCATTGCAGCTGCCCTGTTACAGGTGGGTGAAGATGGGTCTGAGCATCCAGTGGGCTATTTTTCTAAGAAAATGTCTATGCATGAGTTAAACTATGCTTTATATGAGAATGAGTTATTAGAAGTGGTGGAGGCGCTAATTTATTGATGTCACCACTTACATGGCTCCTCTCAACCATTATGGGTATGCACAGACCATCGAACCTTGCTGTACTACCATGCTCCTCATATCCTGACACCACGTCAGACCCGTTGGCATGAGACCCTTGCCCTCTTTACAATTTCCTATGAGTTCACCAAGGGCAAGGAGAATGGTTTTGCGGATGCTTTAAGACGCAACCCTGCTTTGGCTCCCAATCCAAAGGAGGTAAAAATTCACAACACCCAGTTGATGATTCCGCTGTGTATGATTCTGCCTCAACTATCTGAATCCATGGTCCATACGCCAGCGCTCGCACCCCTGGAGAATGTAGCAGATTTTTATATGTTCAGAAAGGTAGTTCTTTCTCAGCTGTTATCAGCCAAATATACTGTTGTCTCGCTAAGAGCGCCCTGAATCAGGAGGATTTATCCAGGGGTTATCACATGAAGAATGAGATGGTATGGCTTCAAGGGCGCCTATGGGTTTATGCTGGACCACTGCGCCTGGAGATCATCCAGGACCATCATGACGGAATCACCGTTGGTCATCCTGGGAAAGTAAAGACATTGTAGTTGATACGACGCACTTACAATTGGAAGGGCTTGACTGGCCAGGTGGGGCGGTACTGTAAAGAGTTTCTGGTCTGCAACCAAATGAAATCCAACTGGCAACCTTTAGCAGGGTTGCTGGTACCAGTCCAAAAGGCTGAAGGGCCCTGGACTTCCCTATCAGTGGATTTCATTGTGGAGTTACCCGTTTTTATTGAGTATGATGCCATCATGGTGGTGGTGGACCGCTTTATGAAGTTCGCCCACTTTATTCCTTGCAGAACGACCATGACTGCTACTGAAATGGCCAGGATCTTAATCGCCCATGTATTTGCGCTTCATGGGGTCCCTCAAGAAATTATTAGTGACTGGGGACCCCAGTTCACCTCCATCTTTTGGGAAGAGCTGTGTAAAGCTCTTCAGATTTTCCCCCGCAGTTCGACTGCCTATCACCCCCAATCAGATGGGCAGACAAAGCGAGTGAACCAGTGCTTGGAACAATTTCTGAGTTGTTACACCACCGCATACCATTCAAATTGGGTTTCTCACCTTCCCATGGCCCAGTTTAGCTACAACAACACTGTGCATTCATTAATTGGTTGTTCACATTTTTTGCTAACCATGGCTTTAACCCTGCTTTTAACATGGAGCCCAGGTGTGGCTCCAAAGTGGAAGCAGTGTTGGACTTTGCTAAGACCCTCAAGAAGGTCCATCAGGGGGTGTTCACAAGTTTGGAGGCGGCTATGCTAGCTTATAAGAAGAACGCCAATGGAAAGCGCCAAGTGGGTCCAGCGTACAAGGAAGGGGATCTCGTGATGCTGGATGCTCACAATATCCCTATCAAGCATCCATGCAAAAATCTGGGTCTGAAGAGGATTGGTCCTGACCGTGTTCTTTATAAAGGTGGGTCATGCCTCATACCAGTTGGATCTTCCCTCCGCATTCTGGATCTTCTCCATCTTTCATGAGAACAAATTTACATTGTTAAAGGGCCCCCCACCTGCAACTCCTGAGGCTTATTTCGTGGATGGAGTGCCAGAATGGGAAGTGGAGGAAATAGTAGCCTCCCGCCGGGTTAAGTGACGTCTTGAGTACCTGGTATCCTGGAAGGGGTTTAACGCAGCTGAGAACAGTTGGGTGCCAGCACGGGATTGTGTACATGCCCAATTCCTTATCAAATCATTTTTTGTTTCCCTGAGCCATAGGATCTAAGCCTAAGCCAGCCGTTGCTGCTATGAATTTGCCACCAGCACATAAGAACTTCTTCTTAGTGAAAACCCCTGGAGGGGGGGTGGAGCCCAAGAAGGAGGAGAGGGTAATTTCATGGTTGGATGACTTGATACTGGGAACTAAAGCCAAAGATAAGGCTGGGCGACAAGAGACCCAGAAGGTGAAACTTCAGGCTCTTACTGACCTGAAACACACCTTAGACTTACGCTGGATGCAAGCAAAGCATGCCCATGTTGGTACTAATGGGGTGCAAAACGCACAGCCCCTTATCTTGGCCCAGGCACTGAAGCGAACAACTTACATAATGAATGAAGATGGTTCAATTCTGTTAATTGGAGAATGAGGGTTCGAATCCTGTTTGAGTTACAAAATATTGAGCTTGGGTAAAATACAGCTTCAATCAATCACTTGAGTGAAAGCACTTTTGGTGCATTTTACAAAAATGGATGGAAGCGTTTGTTTATTGGGACGTCAAGGCTTGGGAACACTTCCGCAGAACCCCAATTCCCCCAACCCACTTTAAATACATTTTTGTGACCAACATTCCTCGTTGGTCAACTTTTAAAATTAAATTTATCCATTATTCTACGTTTACTTATGGTTCCTTGGGAGAACTTGGTGGTGGACCTCTTCAAGGAGGTCTCCAACTATGTGGTCCAAGTCCTCCTATCACAATTTACTAAAATCCCAGGTGCTCCCATGGGCCGCTCAGGTCCCTCCAGATCGAGGCACCCAAGCCTACTGGCACCGAGTTACACTTGATTATGGAATCCCCTCTGGGGTCCACTCAATCTGTGTTGTTTCTCGCTTACCTGGTTCTATATGCCACGCTCTACACCCTTACCTTGGGTAACTTTTTCACAGGAATCGTTCAAGTTGCCTTGTTTCCCATTCTCTTAATGGTTTTTTCCCTAGAAGTGTGGGTTTGCATCCCTCATCACCTTGCTAGGAACGAGAGAGTTACAGATACTCTCTTGACAATAACTGAGGTTAAGTTATTTTTAGGAAAGACAAACTCGTGGGGTAACAATTGGTATATTTAAACCAATCACTGCTATAAAAATCAATTGCACCTTGGGGGACCTCGCCAAGCCTAAGAAAGGGGGTGGTCCCCGCTTAGGTGCTTGAATGGAACTAGACGTACCCTGGGAAGGAACCTTTAATGGACTCCCCAGATTCCACCCCATGGTCATAGCAATATGACTACCACAACCTCATGCTAATTTTCCATGTAGTACCAGTAAAAGTGTTACCACTATTCAAGAGGTTTAACTGAGAATTGACCAGGGTCTTTTGGCCAATACTATCGTTATTTTTAAACAACCCTTATCCCCATATCGAATTTTTAAATGTCTGAAAATTCATCCTTTCACCCTATTTTAGCCCAATACATTCTTTCGTTAAAGCCTGGAGGGAATTTTTCTGACAAGGATGACTTAGCCTTTCTCAAAAACCTTTCACAAATAGAGAATCTGTCTATGACCATTTTTATAAACTCACCATTATACCATCCCACCTTATTATATCCAGTGCAGATTGGCAGCAACCAAAAAGTAGTTAGCTTATGCTTCTTGCAAATGTGCCAAATCTCAAAAGACTGGACCTAGCGTCAGAGTCAAAAAGGTATGAACCCAAAAAATAGACATTTCAAGTGGAATCGTAGGCCTTCAACTTCTCATAGTCTGCTGGACAACTGGGAAGCTTCTAAAGAAGCCACACGTTCAAACTACATCACAGTAATAGTTAGAAGGCAAATTATCGTCATCCCATATTTGCATAGTGAAAATGAACCACCTGATTTTTTTATTAGAATCAAAAAGCTTAGTAATTGGTGCATGAAATAACTGCATTGAAGATTTGATCTACTTCAATTTGGGACAAGATCACAAACACAGCAAATAAACCGCTTCTACTCCAGCTTTTTCCACGCTGACCATGTGGACAAGATAAACCTAGAAGATTTCCTTTGGTTGAAGCTGGCATAACCCACTGGACCACGGGATGATGAATCTCCTGGCTTAGCTTCTTATCAGGGAAGGTTATATATCCTCCTTCATTCTTTGCTGCTATAGCCTTTGGCTTTGATGAAATGACTCTTTGAGGGCTACCTTATGTCTCCAGAGGTGTTAGACAAACCCCTTCACTACCTTTTTTCAGCACTCATGGAGAACAGCGAAATCTTTAGTGATATCTAAAGGCTTAACCCAACCTTTATAAATAAAAAAGTTGGACCTTGAGAACCTGCCAACTGGCGCCCCACAGCCCTGCTCAATGTAGACCACAAGAATTTTGAAAAGCATATGGAAATTGACATCACTAAATATATCACCTGGCCTCAATCATTCTAAGCATGTTTTAATACTAGGGAGGTCACTATGAGACAACTATAACAACTTGCACATGAGTTTAACAGCTGTTTTATATGAAGAATGGCCTTTTGACTCTCTTGGATATGGAGAAGCTTACTATTAGGTTCTTGGAAGTACAATGATGCTCACCTAACTCACTTCTTTATAAATCTCACAGATCACCGTTGTAGTATGGCACTCTACAACTAACTCTACTTTAGTGTCCTGCATCAACGGGTTTTACAACAGTAGTAATGGTTTTAAAAGAGTATAGTAATACCACCTGAGCCTGATCCTATTTAACATGACACTTGGCTCCCTCTTGGCCTCTTTGCAGGAAAGTACCAAGGAATCTGGTCTTGAGTAAGCCCCATTCACACTATGGCATTTAAAGATGCCACTGACATCATGCTTTCTTTACTGAGGACGTTGTTCTGAATGCTGTGAAATTTGAGAGGTGCTTTAAGGCGTCCAACGCCTAGGTCAACATCTTTGAGAATTGGTAGTATAGGTTGGCTTCCTCACCCCCTGGCCTCTGATCTAGCACTTACTGTTAGGCTTCCATTTTTGTAACTCGATGGTTGTTGAGAATTTTTCATTTTCAATACTAGATGACTCCATTAGTGTGTCAGGCCAAACAGTATGAAGACTGCTGGCCCTTGCTTTTTCAAAATCACTGGCAACCTTTCCCTAGAAATTCGCAGGGCAACCCACCTTCCAAGCAGACCAAACAACTTCTCCTTCTGAGGCTTAACCACTTGTTATAGCTCAGAGGTCCTCTTTGGAACTTGTCCAACAATTTTGGTTCAGCAGCTTCTATTGACTCCCTCAGGGTTTCTCACCTTCAATCTTTCCAGTTCATCATTGTGACTGCTATTTGCTTAGGTTCCTGCAGGGTTTCCATCTAGTTAAAGGTTGGGAGTTGGTTGCACTGACCACTCCAGGTGTTTTAACCCAGCACCTAACCTCTGGGGATCTTGAGTCCAATATCTACAAGCTAAGCTAACTACTGTTAACTAAAAACTTTATAAAGATGGGAAGACAGAAGATACATCTATTAAGAGGGAGATCAAACTATTTTAGGCATTTCTTGCCTGTCCATGTCATTGGCATCTATGCCAGCATCATCAGTACTCACTGGTGATTCTCCCTGCTTAGTATTTGTCTACACTCTCACTGGCAATACTCATCATCCTCAAATGTCCATGATTACATTGATCCTTGATTCATCATAATCTGAATTAATTAAACATATTGACATCCTTGGCATAAGTCGGCGGTGTCAATTCAAACCTAAAATACTGTCAGGGATTCCGCCCAATACTCTCACAAAGTCAAAATATAATTCGACTTTATTTAATTAATATTAAATGGTTTGGCATCTTTGGCATAAGTCAATGGACCTCCGAGATTTGACTTTCTGCTGGAAATCCCACAATCATTTTCACAGAAGTTGGTGCAGGGATAAAAGCTGAGCTTTGACAGTTAATATTAATTGGTTTGAAATCCTTGGCCTCAGTCACCGGTATTGAGGCCTACCAATTTTCTATTGGGCATGATGCCCAATACTTTCTTGATCCTGCAGATTAAGAAGGCTCAACCCAACCAATTGGGGAGCACAAATTGGGGTATTATCATTAATTATTAATCGAAATTAGCAAACTAATCAGCATTCATCCTTGATTAATTATTATACTAATTTCATTAATATGTGAGGAATATCACCTGGCAAAAAATCCAACAATGGTGTTATGGCTAAGAAGCCTATAAGTCAATAACTGAACAAGTCTAAGACTCACAATAAGTTTAATTTCTATTTTTAGGGTGGCAACTCAAGCTTAGTACCTGTCAGCTAAAGTATCTGTCCTATGTTAAGTTAGGCAAAAGGAAAAATTGAAGCCAAGTACCAAAAAAAAGAGAAATAGATATTTGCATAATTTTATTTTAGTATTAAAAAGGGGCTTTATATATTACATTTAACAGAATAAATTTCAATAAAGGAAAAGGATTATTATAGTTATTATGAGGGATAAATCTTGATGGGAGGTTCTTGATCAGTTGATGCATCCAGATTTTACAATGTTTTTGTAGCATATTTTTGATAGAGATAAAATGTATGTTTTAAAAACCAAATTAGATGAGAATTGGTATTACTTAGTTAATTGTGGGCAGATTCTTGATTCTTAGCTTTTGTGGGTATGTCTTATTTTCTTCCTCATAAATGATCTAATGTAAAGGTCTCCTGTTAATTTTGATGGTCCTTCATTTCAAATAAGCAGGATTTCATTTTTATTTTAGGCTCAAATCATTGAAAATTAATTTTTACTAGTAATGTATTGAGCTTTACCAACTATCAATTTTCATATAAATTATTAATGGGAGCTTTATTAACCCCTTCTTGGGTCTAGCAAATTCTCTCATGAGAGACAATTTGTCAAATTCTTCTCATCGTGTCCAATATCCTGATATCCAATATCACTACTTCAAGGATATTATCAGGGGAGTATAGATTTGAGAATTGGTTATGTATGCGGTTGATAGTTACTCTAGTATCTAATTACTTGATTAAATATATGTTACCATGTTTGTAGGTTATCTCTTATGACCCATCTCAGATAGGATCTAGTTTACCTCCTTGAAGCACTATTCAATTTGAGATAGTATAAGTCTAAATATGAAAAATCAAAGGTAGTAAAGGTTAATGAGATGCATATGCTGCTTGGCCTTCTCTGTGACCGTATTGGATATCTTTATCTTTGCCTCTAATTACAAGTTGTATTTCTCAAGGCTAGTCATCTTAGCGCTTTCTCAGGACCTTTGGTATTATCACTGGTAACTTCACGAACTTATAGAATCAGGATTCCAATTTCTCTTCCATATAAGGCCTTGAAGGGCGACATTTTAATGATTTGATATAACTTATCCTCTAAGCCATCAATACACTTAGGAGATATCAGTCCCAGTATAATGAATTAATAGCCTTGCATGATATCTAAACTAATGTTCCATTTGTCTCTCTAAATTTTAATTAGTTATGGGTTGTAAGCGCTATAAATGTTTGAGTTCCCAACTTTGTAGCTAAGATTTTAACAATTTTGGAAGTAAAGTTCTTCTCATTGACACATAGAAGTACGTTATGGGTATCCATTCCCAGTAAATATTCGTTAATATAAAAAGTTAGGGGTAGCCTTGGGAGTCTGTGTGGGAATGGCAATTGCATCAAACCACTTTATGAAATGATCAATCCCTATGAGGATATTTAATTTTCTCCTGTGGATTCAAGAAGTGGACATATGACGTCTATACTTATGGTATAAATGGCTATCAAGGGGTCCTTGGCTAATACATCTTCTTTGTCTTATGAAGCAATTGTCTTTTCACAAGTTATGCAAGTGTTTAGAATACCACTACAAAATCCAGTAACCCTACCCAATAGTATCCAACCTTTATACATTAGTAAGTTATTCGGCTCATACAATTCCTAAGGTATTGTGGATTTCTAGTATTACTTGTACCCGTTTCAAAAGGTTGCAAGTAAGGTATCCAATCAGTTACAACTCTCTTGTATATTAATCCGTCCTGAGCTTATAGTGTTTTAGCATCTTTTAAACTGGTTCATTTTTGCCCTCCCAAAAGTCTGGTTTCATTTTTCAGTCATGTAACCGTCAGTTTTGATTTACTTAAATGTAGGAGGGCGATCTGGTCAGTCCAACTACGCTCACTTGCTTTGACCTTTCTCAATTAATGAATTTCATGTCTTAATGTTGAAGTTTGCAAGCCCTACAGGCGGCTTTCTGATGGATCTTCCATGTTTTGAAGCCACTTTAGAGAAGCGTGGTTTTTACCAAATGTATAGTTCATGTCTACAAGGAAGTCTGAAATGTTTTAATTTAAACCTAAGAACTAAACATCTTTTTTCCAATGAAACTATACCTTTTCTCAGCCTTTAAAATCTTTTTTTTTGTAATAAGACACTGGTTGGTCAATGCCTTCAACATTCAGTTGTGAAAGAATGGCTCCTATGGCTAAGTTGGAGGCGTCTGTAAATAGGATGAATTGCTTCCTATAGTTCAGATGTCATAAAATAAGTCTCTTGTTAAAAATCACTCATTGTCAGACTTAAGGCCTCGCATTCCGGGCTAGGAAACTGAGTTTTTTACAAAAAAAAATTACCTGTGGACATCCTGGCCATCCAGGAGTCCTACTGTCCGTGAGGTTCTGAGGACGCTTGGAAAACCATGCTCCTCCCTTCCCTTTCCTTCTGGTCTGAGCACTGTGGGGTGCTTGTTCAGAAAAACAATTTTTTTAAATTTTTATTATCTGAATCCTTCGTCAATGGCCAAGTCTTCATTGTCACATTTTTGTGGGCTGACGTGGCACACGCTATCATCAACATTTATGCCCCAACCTGTGCATGAGAGCGTCAGGAATTTTTCTCATTGGTCAAATCCCTTCCGTTACCCTATGACCATTTCATAGCTGACGACATGAACAATTGGTTAAACACATCCGCAGACCACTGGCCTTCCTCATCCCATGCCCCCAAGGTCATGTAGAACTTCACGTTCTAAAGGCCACCCTTGGGTTGTTAGACTTGCTGCCAAGGCAAGCTCCGCTGCTTGAGAACATGATGCACCCCCATGTCCACAACGCCCAATTAAAGTCCATGTCCTTCATCGACCTTATCCTCGTTCTGGTGCAATTTCAATCACATATTTCCCACTTCCACACATCAAAAATCGATTTCTCCAATCTCTGGCTGGTCTCAATAACCTACCACTTACCCATCACAATGGCTAGGGCTCCGCATTGGTGCAAACTCTGACCACCCAAAATCACGTCGCCAGGATTTTCTACATAGTGGAATCAGTGACTTTGGCAAAAGAGTTTATTACACCATTTTGTGTGGACCTAATTTCCACATAGTCAGCCTTCAAAGCGGATACCATCTGCTACGCTCACCACCTCTCCTCCTGACACTCATGAGCTACATTGGCCATCATCTCGCGCGCTCTGGCAGAGTTACCACACTTGGAGTCCAACATCCCAGCCACGGGCTACAGCCCTGCTTGGGGCTGGAAGTAGGCAGTAGCAGCCGCCCACCTCAATGCGCTTGAAAGGCAACACAAACATCGGGTTTGTGTTCAGTACAGGGCCAAACACATTCCAGAGGGCGGCACTTGCTCCACTTATTTTTTAAAAATTCTTCACACCACGCCAGAGCATGGCCTGCACACAGGTGTGGAGGTCAGACGAGTCTGTCACAGATATGCCGGCCAAATGGCAATCAAATTACAAAAGAATTACTCCAAGCTGTACCAATCCAATCCAATTCAGCCGGCCAAAATGGCGAAATTTCTAAAAAGCACTCACATCCGCACCATTTCCTGATACCCAGAATTAATGAATTTGATTACTCCAGACGAACTCTGGTCCATTGTCCGCGGTGCACCAAACAGGAAATGTTCAGGCCCAGATGGCATTAAATATGAATTTTATAAAAAGTACACCAAATATATATCCCCACTACTGCTTGCCTCACTTAACCAGAGCCTTCTGGAAACGCGCCTCCTACCAGGAGGACAAGAGGGCTTCACCGTCACACTCTTCAAGAAAGGGGACAAGCTAGACCTAGCCAACTGGCGCCCCATTTCTCTAACTAACACGGATACAAAAATTTTAACTAAAATCATGGCTAAAAGTCTAGGGATTGTAGCTTCTGCCACCATCTCCCCAGAACAATTTTGGTTTCATACCCAGAAGGTTGATTTGTGACAATGTGCACTCTGTGGCTAACGCATGCCAGTCTACAGCCTCTGGGGCACTAGTATTCTTGGACCAAAAGAAGGCCTATGATAGAGTAAACTGGGAATACCTCAGGGCCTTCCTCCACCAATTCCGCCTACCCCCCCGCTTCATCAGCTGGGTGATGCTGATGATGGAATCTGCGACAATGGCAGTGCGTGGCCCTGGCTTCCTCACAGAAGTAATCCGCCCTCAAAGGGACCTACGCCAAGGGGCCCCCTTAGCCCACTCTTATATAACTTCAGCCTTGACCCACTACTTTGAAATGTGAATGCCCGCCTCACTGGGGTCCATGTACCAGGTCAAGCCCCAGTCAAGATGATGGCATTTGCAGATGATTGTGTGGTCGGGGTGTCTAATAATCAATATGCACGCGCGCTAGAAGCTCTCATCCAGGAGTATTCCCGGGTAAGTAATGCTGCACTGAACGCTTCCAAAACCAAAATCATCCTCCTTGGTCAGTATCAAACCTGCTGGACCCCAGCAACCAGTGCCCAGACCGACCCATCTTCTTGCACGTGTGCTCGCCTTCCCTGCCCACCCCACACTGCCCCACTTGTGCTCCCCTTCATGCCACGCCCTACCATATGGCCTGTCCGCCATCTGGGAGTGTGGGTGGAGGCAGGTGGGTATGCATCCGCAGTAATGGAAAGTCATATACTAGACAACATGATAAAGCGCATCGCCTCCCTCAGAGCCCACCCTACTTCCCTTACTGGCAGGAATGTTTTAGCCAACTCTATGCTCCTCTCCAAAGTCTGGTTTGGAGCCCACGCCATCGCCTTCTCCCCGGGTTTTTTCAAATCTATGTATGCCCTTCTACAAGGGTGGCTCTGGTCAGGCCGCCCACCACCAGTGCGGCTTGAGGTCATGTTTGGCCCTAATCATCATGGTGGCATGAGCCTGCTCAACTTTAAAGCCCATGCTGCTAAGATCCTGGGCACCTGGATTGCAGCCATCACCACCCCTATGCTCCCCTCCCAACACTGGTCCCGCGCGGCCCACTCCAACTTCTCCCACACCCTGGGCCTTACCAATTCATCGAACCCTCACTCCTTGATAAAATATCTGGCTTACCACCCATCGGCCACAGGTCCTCATAGTACTATACCCCACTTCAAATGAATCCTCCTCTCCATGCGGAGCGCTGAGTGGAGAATCCTTATTTGTGGACACACAGCCCAGAGAGGCCGCCCCTCTCCTCAGTTCACACAAAAGTTACAGGGGCTACCCATTCAAGATGGCTTGATCCCCACATGACCCCATGTCCTATCCAGTGTGGACCACCTGGACATGATGTAAGTCCCTTATTCCCTTGAGACCCAGAAGATTATTTGGATATATGCACACCACCCCCTGTTGCTGCCTCATATACGTTCCCATGTGTGGCGCTGCCTGAGGTGGGTGTACCATATGGCTGAGCACTCTAACGCTTTACACTAATCCTGCGTCATTTGTGGCCAGTATGGAACGCTAATTCCACCGCCTGGAGAAGTGCCCTACCTCTAAAGTGATATGGCGCAAAGTTCAACGTCTGCTTGGCCAGGATCTGGCACATCCCTTCAGTCTGTCAAGGGATATGTTTGCTATATCCATGGTATCCCCTCTTCCACCCTCCCTCCATGCTCCAGTGGTCACAATCACCATGTGGACTATCCACACGATTGTCTTGGATGCCATCGCAGGCTCCACCCCCACCCTCCCAGAAGCTGTCCACAGATTCCAGTCCCATTTGGTGGACCACTTTCAAGCGTGGATGTTTGGGTACCTCCCACCATGTCACCATCAGCTGGTCTCCTCCTGGTTCCCGGTTTGGTTCATCAACTCAGACCCCTTACTCCACATGTGTACAATTGTGGTTATGGCCCCTTTACATTTTTCCCCCTCCTCCTTATAGTGGCATTCCAGCTGGCAACAGGAGATAGCATCGCTTCTCTGGGGTGCCTTCCCTGTTACTGAGTTTCGTTTTCTTTCATGTTCACTTTTGGAAGTGTCCATCCCCTGGTCATCCTTCCCCACAATAAATTAAATTAAAAAAGCACTCATTGTCTCAAATGCAGTTCTTTGCTTTAACCCCACATGAAAGGGTTTTTTTGGCAAGAAAGTTGACAAGATATTTGAGAGTTATCTAAAATTAGGGATAGTCTGATGGTAATTTTTTCATTCCTAAGAATACCTATATGTCTTTAAGGCCAATCAGCGCAGACATCTTAGAGATTGCATCGCCCTTATCATATATGGGTTGAATTCCTTCACGCAATGTGTCATGTCCTAAAAAATTCAGAATTATTTTGGAAGAAGGTGCACTTCACAGCCTTTAGTTTAATGGTTCTCTATTAGTCATTGAAAATATGACTTGAGGTTGTCCAGATAATTAGTAAAGATTTTTTTTAGATTATCATTATGTCATCTAGGTAGATTATAAGCTGTGTAATTGGAGATCTTGCATAATTTGGTCCATCACATGTTAGTTAAGGCGGGAGCAATGCTTAGCCCTGAGGGCGAAAGGTTATTATTATAATTCATCTGGCAAAATCAACGGACATTTTTCTTGATAATCTGGCGATAGATATATCTGCTAATATCAAATGGCGAGGTCCATTAAAGAGAAGTAATTTGAGCTGTAGAGTTGGGGTAAAACATTCTCAATTAACGGAATTAAATAGCTGTCTTTCTTTGTAAGGTATTTAGCTTCTTGTAATCCATCACTCTTTTGTGACCATCATTTTAAGTAACAATGGGGACAACCATGGACTTTAGGAGGGTACAAATAAGCTGGCATCTAATAATTGCTTGAGCTTGGTCGTTATGTAAGCTACTAAACCTTTAACTTTCATGTATGGCTTTGATTGTATTGCGGTTGAATCTCTAACGCTGATACTATGTGTCCAATATTTCATGTGTAATAGTTGACATCTGACGTGAATAAAACAGCCTAATAATTTTCAAGCAACAGATGCTCTTTATTTTGTTCCTCCTGATTTAACTTATCAGATATTTGGACTTGAGGAATGGTGCTCATTATATATCAGAAGGTAGGCCAAAACCAAGGCGAGAACCAATAAATATACTCTGTCAATTTCATCAAATAGAAATTAATTGACCTTCCAATTTCTTTAGCTTCTTGAGTAAAATATATTGGCTGGTTATGTAGCCAAGTAGTAGCTCAATAGACGCATATAAAATGAGTTGAGGACTCTTGGTAAAAACCTTGGTTAAAATCTGCTGAATCCATCTACACTAGTGATATGTAGCAAGCATTTCAGGGGTATACTCAGATTTATATGTATTAAATAAAATCTTTTTTCTACTAATAAAGTTTTTACCATCTCAGTAGCATAAAAGGAAATCCTTCTGCTGCGTCTACTGAGACAAGGAGCTTTTTCTTATCTCTTCCAGATGTATAATATTGTAAAGGAAATGCAGAAGCAGGGTATTTGACCAGGAAAAGATACTCCTTGTTGGAGTCTTTATTTTACGGTGCAAGGGGAACTTCATATCTGAGAACTGTTAAATAACTTTATTTCAGATTAAATCTCTCCTTCATATTTTAACAAAAACTGTATCCCAATAAGTGTATCAAGATGTCTATTGTCCAGTGCTACTGAAAAAGCAGTTTAAACTAATTTGTCATTTTTAAATGTCTGCTATGAATAAGCACCTATCTTATTAGTACTGTTCAGACTGTTAGTGATATACTCTTGCGTGTATATGAAATCAGGGGCAATCCTGAAATCTTCTTGATGAGATGGGAAGAGAAAACATTGATAGGTGATCACATATCCAAGGTAGCCTATACTCTGACTTTCTGAATCACAACTTCTCAAATCTGTAATGATTCCTCTAAACTTTGACGGGAGGGATAGAATCTTTACTAAGGCAGAACTCTAAATTGAGCTTTTGGATAGAGTTGGAATAAATTTTTCTTAATCTACATTAGAATTTGAACGCTCAAGTTGGTTTGGATCAATAGGTTAAGGTATATATCAGCATCACTGACTGTATTAATTATCCTAGGTCACCCAATGACAAGACTGAGGTCTGTATCCTCCAGAATTTGGACATCGTCAATACTATCAGCATTCAAACAATCTGGAATGGTGAGATCACCAGGTTTACCTAAATTATATCATACTGTGCCATCATAACCCCCTTCAGAGTCATTGCTAGAATTGTTTTAAATTGCACGTGAGATGAGCAATTGGCAATGTTTTGCCCTCAGGTTTTTTAGGCTGGTTAGCTTTAGGAATATCTTACCCTAAGCCAACCGCCCTTTTCCTGCTTGATAAGGGCAGGGTTCTTCATAAAGCACAAGTCTTTGGTATGGTTGTTCTTCTTGCGGTAGTTACACCTGGGTTTCTCCATCTCCTTAGGCCTCACTAACTCCACAGTATACACCCTGGTTTCAAGGAAGATTTTTTGGGAGGCCTCTGGCTTGTGTATATTAACCACATGAGCAAGTCTTCTTAAATGTTTATGATATAAATTATAGTTTCATTTTGACTGACATCATGTGCATTGCTAGGTCAGGATCACTATGTAAACCAGCAACAACGGCATCTATTGCATCTAATGTAAGAAATCTTGAGGTCATCAGCGTTTGGTCCTCAGTATAAAAGTGATCCAAATGTTTGGACAGGGTTTCAATTTTCGTGGATTAATCCTCATAAAGGACTATTTTTCATAATTAAGCCTTGCTTGGAACTAATTTCTTTACTGAGCGCACCCTTTTCTTCACTACAAGTGTTTAAGTCGTAAATATGAGACACCATAACCCCTTGTGCCATATGGCTAAACAAGGTATGTTATGCTTAACTTTTATTGATCAGTTGCGTCTTCTATCTTAGCTCCATAGACATAGAAGAAAGATGGGAAACTCACTTTGACAGGCATAAACTTGTCTTTGAAGGTAGGCTTAGAGGTACTGGCTTTCAATCATGTGATGATGTTAGCTCTGGGAGCTTCAGGTTTATTAATCTACGTTGAGCGTGACAGGATCTTCCCTCTTAAGTGTGAAACCTCGACCTTGGGCTTTTAATGCAAAATTTATTTAGGCAATCTCAGGCATATATATATGTACTTTTTTATAAAAAGCTTTAGAGAATTTATGCTTTAAATTTAATATCGGGAATAATCTAAATAGCTCATCTGACTTTATAACGCCAAAATGCCTCATTGAACGAATCCAGGGTAAACTGGCACTATTATGCTCCACTAATCTATTCTCCATGCTGATATTACCTATCTCCAATATTAACTTTCACTTTAAAGAATGAACCACTATTCCAGCTTACCACATTATCTTTCACTAAGCTTTATCTCATGATTACCTTTATCTGCTGCCTACTTCCCGTTATCCTGTAAAGTTATAGGAATTTAATACTGATTGGTATAGGTTATGCGCTGATCCTGAGGTTAATATATGTGCTGAAAGCATACTCCCTCGAATACTATAAATATTTCTAGTTATTAACTAGATAAAGTTCTCTCAAATTTCTATCTTTTTTAAATTTTAACACCAAAGTGCTTTTTATTGCTTTAGTTGGAGACTATTTCTGCTAAGAATAGTCAAAGTGCTAATTTCTATTTTGATAAAATATTATATAAGGAAGCCTCTGTGCTTGTCTGACTTATATTTATCGAGCTTTTGAAGGACTACTGGCCAAAAAAGTTAAAAATCTTGAAACTGGTGCTCCCCAACAGCTGCTTCTGACCTACCTGGTGAAGACATATTTCTTGGGATTCAATTATCCCAGCAAAGATGAGTGTACACCAAAAGGCCCACTTGAATAATAAGAATCTTCAGTTTTAGACTCAATTAACGCGCCCAGTCCTACCAAGAGCCTCTAAATGAAGTTACCACCTTTTTAAGCTCCCAATCTGTTTTAGGATGCTTTCTCAAAATTAAAAACTACATCTTTTAATCAGACTTATAGAACCAGGAGACTTAACAAGAATTCAGTAAGACTTGGCATTAAGCGAACAATGCAGCTGCTATGTTAGGACTTGTAGATCCAAAACCACCTCCTTATATCAAAATCTATGAGGCGTTTAATTTAATACAGGATGCTAATTGCACAATTTAAAATGTGATCAGTATAAAGCTAACAGAACTTTATAATAAACTTAATATAATCAACCTGATTACTATGGCGCCATCTCATGCCCACTGCATTAGCATTTCTCGCTATTTTAATTAAAAAATAATCAACCTAATTTATCTTGGCGCTTTTTTAATCTCAGGCGCTAATACTCCACAGTGTCTTGATAAAAAAGTTGAAGAAGAAAATATAACTACTAGCTCTATATAAATAAACCTTTGCTGAAATCACAGTGAAAACTTGGGCTTGCTGCATACTACAGATCAGATGTTATTAAAGCTGAAGTTAAAGAAAATCTTGAGCTAAAATTAATGAATGAGCTGGAACTCCCAACAAGCCAAATGAAACAGCCAACTCAACTGACTGCCATGCGCTCTGTTTTCTGACACCAAGGCTTACATCTGCTCAACTGTGCCAGCTGAACCATAAACTTCAGCGCCAAATTTGATTTCCTCAGCTGAGGTTACTGGAAACCCCAATGATCTATTCAGGTTAGCAGAGCTGAGTGACTTAAAGACCAAATTGCTCTTGACCAACGCTAAACTATTTAACATTTTTATTTTATCATTAACTTTTATTTGTTAATAATAATTTAGGACTTTCTGCTGACAATAAAGAATTTAAAAATTCCTGAAAAACTTTATGAATAAAATTAAAGGGGTTTAAAATGTTGCCTCCTGACTGCTTATTTTTTAAATGACTATGCACTCCAAACCTGCCACCCTTGATGCTTTGGTCAACCCTGGCAACCAAACTACCTTTCCATTTTCTACCTATGTTAAATTAGGGACTTCGCTGCTTGTTCACAAATAAGAACCCCTAATTGATAACTACACAGGTTTTTTGTGCAAACTTCACTTGTCTGATGATATGTGATCTTTGATTGATAAAAGTATGAAGACTATTATCCATAGCTAAATAGATAACCAGATCTTGGCCCAATGCTTGATCTGTAATTCTCCTCTATATACTACTAATGTCTTCAGTAGGGATTTATACCCTTATACCACCTAAATTGATTGACTCTCAGATCCCTAGTTTGCGGCTTTCTCTGGTAACACAAAGTTGGCAGCATTTCCCATCTCAGCTCTGATTCTCTTCTAAGGATCCTCAATCCTTACTATTTATCCTTCTAAAGAGTCTCCAATTAAAGCACACAAGCCATAATTTCCAGAAAATGAATAGAACTTAACACAATAATGTGTTCTACAAACTTGGTATCTTTATTTATGTTAGTTATCAGGGGTTTTTTAAAAGGGAATTCAGTGCCCAATCCTCTTTTGTCAACTCAGCCATGAAACGGCAGCTGTTGCCATTAAATGTCCCTTCATCATCTCATCAGCAATGGACTTCTCTATCCTGGTTGGTATTCCCTCATTGGAAATCCTCAAGACCAAAACGGAAAGAGTCATAAAACGTGTCCCTAATGTTTTCCACTCAATCCTAACAAATCAACCATATTTGGTGAGTGCCCTGCTTAGGTAATGGGACTTGTTACCCCATTATGGCAGGTCGCAAACAAACTGTTCAATTTTCTAGTTGCAGGCAGCATCATTTACCTCGCAACTTGCTACTTGGATTCTCAATCAGTCAGTGATAAAACCTGGCCAATTTCAATTGGTACAGTTAATGTTTAATCATCAATAAACTATCAGATGCACCCATTTCATTGGCAATTCTGCCTGACAAGATCTTAGGCCACCTAGATCAATACCTGACAGGTCCAATCTTAGTGAATTATCTAGAATCCCCTAAACACTGTTAACCTGAAAGCAGTGTAAAAAGATATCCAGTTCACTCGCCATAGGGAATTATCCCAAGCGATTCATGATAGTCTAGATGGCGGGAAATGTGGGCAAAAAACCCGTCACATCCCATTTTGTTTAGATTTCCAGTGATAATAGGATCAGGATAGGAGAATACTGCCTCAGACACCAGGTCAAATATTTCTTGAGTTCTAATGGATCACAGTCAATCTGCACTTAACGCTGCTCAGAACAACCTTAAGCATGCGGTTCTCTTCCTCTTTCTCCTTGCTACCACCTCCTCTGAGTGCAGTCCCCATGACCTTCTATCATGCCCGGCTGATCAATTTACTCATGATGATACTGATCCCAGAAACCTGTTTCCCCCTGTCAAGGCATATGACCTGTTGTCATAATCAGGATTTTTGGTCTGCCATCCTCAATTTTCTGATCTTCTCCTTGTCCTCAACAGGAGGTTCTTGCCGTCAATGCTTGCTTTGTGTCACATTTAAGAATACTCATTTAAATTAGCTCCTGTTATTTTCTTTTAATAACTACATAGCATATCATTCTTAATTCTTCTCTGAAAACTTATTACATTAATTTTAAGAATAAATGTCTCCAAAATTAGAGCTTAATTGATTTCAAAATGCTTAATGTTGACTACTATAAAAGTCTGACATCCCCCTCTCATTAAGCTCATATGATAGATTCAGAATCTTGGTACCACTAAAATTAAGACAGCATGTCTGATAGAGATGTTTGGCTCTTTCAACTGATGAGTTTATTTGTGTTCTGGAACCTCTTCTATGGTCCTCCCAGGACTCATACTCACAGTTAAGTGCCCATAGCCAGTCCTTCAATGAAATTAAAGGATTTGTTATTCAACGCTGACAAAACCAGGTTAGCATCATCTTGAACGACTTGCGACCAATCTTCCATCTGTCATCAATTCCTGAATTAGATTTTGAAACTCTCCTGGGAATGGCTCCATTCACAGATACTCCTACAATCATCATTGAAGATTTGAAGCAATGCCCTATGTTCTTGATCAATCTTTCCTCGCTGGATATGACTTGCTTCCAGAGTTCATTTTCTGACTTAGCCAGATTTATAAACAAGCGGTTCTGGCAACTAAACTAGCCATTGGAAACAGCAAACTTTTAAAACCCCCTATGCAGAATTGAGGACATGATTAACCAAGGCTCTGTCCATTGCTCTGAACCCCTATGATCTCGAAAACATCTTAGATTGAGACACTGCAGCCTATTACCTGTGCTTTGCTGGCTAAGCTATCAAACTTGGGCCACGAAGCTTCCAGCCTCTTGGCTTCCATCGCTCATTCTGCTTCTGCTTCCAAGAAGCTCGTAGTCATTGTCTTCAGGATGCCATCCGCTCCCTGCACATCTATCTCATTTCTGGCACATCACATCGGTACTTTACCCTGCTGGCTTTGATTAGGGGGCATGATTTGGCAACCCCCACCTAGAATCCCTTTCATGATGCCAGCTAATATGTCCAATTTTCTTGATGAAGCCCATAGGCAAGTGCTTAAGACCAATCTTCTAGCTCTGGTGCCATATCAGGATTAATTGGGGTTATTCTCCGACTATCTCCTCCTGTTATGTTGCTTCCCTCCCTAATCTGGGGTATCACATTTGGCAAGTACAAATTTTTCCATCTCTCTTCTAATCATTGCATTCTCACCGTGGTCAGCCTCCACTCAACGAACTTGGCTTCAAGTAGGACTAGCCTTTGTTAGCATCTGATCTCACATAGATTTCAATGGTTTATTTACTCCTACCGCGATACATCCTCCCTCCTCTAAGAGGAAACATAGGCGGAATCATCCCTGAGTTAAGGGCAACCAAAAAATAATATAAATGTATAACTTTTCCGTGCATCTAAAAAAATAGTTATATTTCTATCACTCTTTTATTAATTTTTTATTTTTTTATGTGGGACATAACCTTCAACTGGTTCAGCGGTCCATCTTTTTATTTATTCCCCCAAACTGGTTCTGAGGTATACTTAGACCTACCAGTTTTCTATGGTTCATTAATCTTATTTCTAAGACCTAATCATCTATTTTGGTTCAGCATTCCTTTTTTTAATTAACCAAATCATTAGGACATAATCATCTTAATTAATTCAGCGGTCCTTTGGTAATACTCTTTTTATTATTTTTTCCTCAATCCATTGCTTTAAATATAGCATGGACTTAATTCACTATCCTTTCATCCAAGAGATTCTTGATGGAATAGTTGGCTATTGCCATCTTGGCAATAATCTTGAATGGACCTGATCACAACACATCTAACTTGTTTCTTCTCCCAAAACCATGTATATCGCAATAAGAAACCTTTTCGCCTATTTGGTATTCTGATAAGGCCAGTCAGTTCTTATCATCCATTGTTTTTGCCTTGATCCTTATACTTCATGGTTGTATAAAATGTTTTTAGTTGCATCTCAATCAGGATATTTGACAATTGGATTAAGTACTACTCAGCACTCATCCCCAATTTTGAGTCAACCACCAAATATAAAATCGGTGGTAACTTGGCCTTCTTTTCATATAGTAACTTAAATGGCATTTTCATATTGCCATATGATAACTTATGCTGTACGTTAACATCACTGAACTAAGGTAGTCTCCCATGCAGAAATTTCTCTGTGAAAGGCTTCCTCAGCGTCACATCCAGCATTCCATTGACCTGCTCTACCAGTCTGTTTATCTCCGGCTGGTAAGGTACTGACACGACTCCTCAGATCCCCATTATTTCATTCATTCTCAGGATCACGTGGGATGTGAAATTTGTTCCATTATCGCTTAATAAGACTTGTGGGCATCCATGGCGGTATTTCACTTGAACCAGGGTAAACTTTTAATTGCTTTTAGTGTCTGCTTTTTCCAGGGGCTTTGTTTCATCCCATCTTGTCAGATGGTCAATTCCAACTAAAAAGTATTTGACTCCCCAGTATTCATGGTTAATGGTCCCATCACATCAATGAACACTGTATGACAGGCAAATCTAGGGTGGATCAATCAATATTCAGTCATGTTTTTGTGTGGCTTGTGCAACTGGCACTCCACACAGCAAGCTAGATAATCTGCTACATTGTAGGTGATGGATTCCCAGGGATAATACTGGTGAATATGATCAATCAGCTTCTGTAGGCCTCCAGGCCTGACAACCTTATGCGCAGCTTGAACAATAGCATTCATTCTGAAAGCTTTAGAAATAGTAATTATTTTCCATCAATCATCTTGAAAACTTGTCCATCCATGGTCTTGGTGTTTTCCATCGCTTTTTGAAGTGCACCTTGGATTTCTCAATGCTTTCCTGATTTCTCCTTTGACTATTCTCTGGAATAGCTAATCTGCTTGCTGGTATACCATTTGGACCATTGGTAACCTCAATAAGCCATCTGCATTATGATGAGAAGCTCCAGTTTGGTGGATTGTCTCATAATTGTATCCTGTAGCTTCAATTCCCACTTAACCAGTCATCCTTCCAGTTCTTTTAAATTGTGTAGCCAACACAACGAGGAGTGGTCTATCATCACTTTTAATTGTGTTTCATTAATATACACCCAAAACTGTTTACATACATAAACAACCACAAGGCATTCATGCTCAGTCACGGTGTAAATCCTCTCAGCTGCTGAGAGTGTGCTTAGCTCACATAAGCTACCAGATGTTAATTCCCAAGTTCATCACTTGGCTCAGGATGGTACAGATCGCCATCAAATGAAGCATATTTCTGTATTATAAATTCTCAATTGAAATTTAAATATTTTAATAACAGAAAATCTATCAAATACCAGAGTAATTCATTGAAATAACTCTGGGCCTCTTATTCCAAATGAATCCTTTTTTGGTCTTTCAGAATATGAAAGAGGGGCTTAGCAATTCTTGCAAAATCCTGTATGAATCTTTGATAGTATCCAATCATTCCAAGGAACACTTGGATATCCTGGACACTTTTAAGCATAGCCATTCTCTCTAAGGTCTCAGTTTTCTGGGCTTAAGGCTCCAGCCCACTAGAGTTGATAATGAATCCAAAATATTCCCTCTCTTTTTCTTGAAGAAGTGGCCTTTCTCCGCTTGATCTTCAGGTTAGCTGTGGGCAGTCTCTTGAAGACTTCTTCCATTTGGCGTAAATGGTCAGTAAACATCCACAAAACACATTTGTATTGTCCAAGTAATCCAGGACGCATGACAACTTCAGGTCATTTATGATAGTGACCATGACCTCTGGAATGTCTCAGGCGCATTACATAGACCTTGGGGCATTCTTGTCAGTTGATACAGCCCCTGCGTAGTAATGATCATGCATTTTTCTTGGTCTTCCATTGGCAAATTGACTTGCAATATCCTGATATTAGATCAATTGCAGAGAAATACTTTTCTTCTCCCAATTGATCTAGTTCATCATTGATTTATGGTAGCAGATACAAATCCTTCTTTGTTATATTATTCAGTTTCTGATAATTGATCACCATGATTAGAGCCATCCTTCTTCTTTATGATCAGTTAGCTCGCTCATGGACTTGACAACGGAACCTATAAGCTTAAGCTTCACTAGTTTAAAGATTTCTTTATTAACTACCACTTCAGCTGCCTCTGACCATCAAACTCAGTCTCATTCTTATTGGCAAATTTTCCCTAGAGTTGACTCTATGGATTACATTTCTTGCATATCCCAAATCATGATTGTCCTGAGCAAAAACTTCCTGATACTTTTCAAAAATTTGAGCTCCTCCTGCCGTCTGTCCATCAGATCAGCAATTTGCTCTCTATTGACCAATAAATTGATCCTCTCAGCAAAACCATGCTGGCAATTCATCTTGTTAAAAGTCCCAAAATCAAGGAATTTCCGATTTAATATATAGAATATCATTTTATTTATTTTCTTTTTCTTTTGCAATGGGACTTTAATCTACAATTAGGTTTAGATGTCATTTTTTTAATAAACAAATTCTGAAGTATACTTTGACCTACCACTTTTCATGGTTTAATCTTAATATCTTAAGACTCAACAATCTAATTTGATTTAATGGTCTACTTTTAGAACTTAACCAAAATATTAGGACATAACCATTTTGATGGTTTAGTGGTCCTTTGGGAACATTGCAATTATTTTATTTTAGATTCAATACTTTTCATTTTTTTAGTATTGACCTTCTTCACTATATGATCAGCAGCGCTGTTTCAATATGTATAGGCAACTATTGCCAAATTTGGCATTACTCATATATGTTTCCATTCAATGGACCTTCAATACTGACTTGGCATACTTACATCAGGTCCTAATTTAATTTCATATTTTTAGCAACTGATACTTGGGTCTTTGTATCTCAAAAACTGTGAATTCCTCATTAATTGGCAGCAATGTTTAATTGCTCTTATCATTTTATCTTAAAAATAATTTTTGGCATTCGTTGCCATCCAAAAGATTTGAAGTAAATCCACTGATGGATCTGAAAACGATCTCCTAATCACAAAGATTGATATAGTAACAAAAATTTCATTTAATTTCGTCTTAAATTGATGATCCTTGTCTCTAGCAATTTCTGCCTCATTGATTGAATAATATTGGGTTAATGGATTTGATCCACTATCTTAGATCGATCACTTCCTTTTTTGACCTTGTTCTCTTCATTGATATTGCAATCCAATACTCTAGATTGATTGCTTTTCATCTCAATCTCATCCAATTTCTCATCTAGTGTCTCATTTAACACCTCACTACTCAGGACTTTTTGAAGCGGACCCAATTTAAACATGATTTGACCCTGCTGAAAATCTTCATCTTAAGTAGATGTCTGGTGGAACAGATTCTCATGCAGCACTAGAAAGTTCCATATCAAGGTGCAAGTCCTTTTACCAAATCTTGAGTATATTCTTGGGCATCATTTGAGTATAGGTCATATCTACATTTATGATTCTTCAATTCTTTGATTTGATTCACTAGTCACTCTACATCTGAGCTGAGTGAATTTAATTTGAACGAGATCCACTTTATGTTCCACCTTTAAGAATCAAACTTCTTGGACCACATCTCCATTCTCATTTTCAATTATGTCACTTTTCTGAGTAGCTCATTGCGAAATTGGAAAATTCTTCTACCCCTTCCTTACATGAATTCTTGATAGGCATATTCTACTCAACTCGCTCTGTAGTGAGCATCAATTGTTATAATTGAAGGGCTTCATTGCTCATTCATGAATAATAACCCTAATTTGATAACTGCACAGGTTTGGTTTGTGCGCTCTTCATGTTTTCTGATGATATGTGATCTTCAATTGATAATAGTATGAAGACTATTATCTGTAGTTGGATAGATAACCAGTTCTTGGTCCAACGCTTGACCGGTATTTCTCCTTAAAATAATCCTGATGTATTCATTAGGGATTTATACCCTTATACCGCCTAATTTGATCCACGAACAGATCCCTAGTTTATGGCCTTTCCTCTGGCGATATGAAGTCAGCAGCAATTCCCATATCAGCTCAGCTTCTCAACTAAGGATCCTCAATCCTTACTCTTTATACTTCTAAAGAGTCCTCAATTAAAGCACACAAACAATAGTTTCCTAATGAAGAATATAAATAAAACCAATAATGAATTCTGCTAAGTTGAGTTTTCTAGTATGTTTAATTAAAGTGAATTATCAGGAAATCTATAGAGGGAATTTGGAACCAACCTTCAGTTTTCAACTCAGCCATGAAATGGCAGGCGTTGCCATTAAATTAACCTTTGTCATCTCATCAGTGATGGTCTTCACTCATCCTGGTTAGGATTCCATCATTGGACATCCTTGAGACCTAAAATGGAAAGAGTAAGAAAACGTGTCCCTATTGTTTTCTACTCAATCCCAGAGAACCAACCATATTTGGTGAGCGACCTGTTTAGGTAATGGTACTTGTTAGTCATTATGGCAGGTCGCAAACCAACTGATCAATTTGCTAGTTGTAGGCAGCATTACTCACCTCTCAACTTGATCCTTAAATTCCAAATCAGTTGGCGATGAAACCTGACCAATCCCAATAATTACACCTGATAGTTAATCATCAATTAACTATCAGATGCCCCCATTTTGTCAGCAACTCTGCCCGACGAAATCTTAAGCATGCACCCAGATCAATCCCTGATAGATCTGATCCTGGCAAATTATCTCAAATCCCCCAAAAGTTGCTAACTTGAAAATGGGTCAACTAATACACAATTCACTCTCCATAGGGAATTATCCCCAAGCGATTCATGATATTCTAGATGGCTGGAAATATGGGCAAAAATCCCAACAACCTATATTATTTGTATTTTACTCCATGACATCCTGTATGATGACTGAATTGTCGCTAGAATGATTTTAGAACAGCCTAGCTTCCTTCTTGAATTTATGAGGCAAAAATAAAAAACCTAGCCTTCATCAACATGTTGACTAGGCCAAACAACTGAGACTATTTCCCTTTACCGCTTCAGCTCCTTTTTTAATCAATTTATTAAAAACCTCAATGTTGCTCAAGGATACAAAGAATTTTCACAAATTTGTCAAACCCACCCAGTGAGAATCTTTCACCTACAATCAACTTGAACCTCAGGAAATTAGATGGTGTTGTTTTGCATTTATCCACCTCTACTTCTCGTTGCTTTAAACTGCCAAAGTTGTCAGATGTGAATACACCTCTGTTCCTTGTCTACCTTAACTCTTGATCTAACGCTATCTACTACCTTGGCAAGAAATGTGTTTTTTAAGAATTTCAACGCTGAACTCCTGTTGGATTTAAGCCTAAACTGACTACCTAATATACTCACACTCAGCTCTTCCTTTCTAAAGCCAAAAATAAGGCTGCTATCTTTAAGCTGGGTGAACTAACTAAACCTTGGGGTCCCTGAGGTTTTAAATCAAGTTTGTCCAGGAGAATGAATACTTATTCCTACCAATGATTAACTACAGACTAATAGACTGAACCCCAATTTTTACTAGGTGATCCAACACCTAGCCCAACTACCTTGTGATCACCTTCAGCACAACTCTGGAAGTATGAGGACCCTAATGAGGCTAACTGACCCTGGCGAAATCAATATGACCCCCAGTTGAGGATTGTAGGTGGCAGTGCTTGGATTTTCCCTTGTAGGTGTGAAGCCTAGACCTTATCTTACAATGCAATTATTCATTTGGCTAATCACAACATATACTATTTGTATTTATTAATCAATTAAAGCTTTCAAGAACATATGGCTCAGAATTAATATTGACATAAACTAAATAGCTCCAATGAATTATAACGCCAAAATGCCTCCTTAAAATGAATCCAGGGTACCTTGGCATTGATGTGAACCACCAATCTATCCAGGCTGATTACCCTATCTCCACTATTATTCTTCACTGTAAGCATTAAATCCCTATTTCAGATTATCACACCTTATCTTTAATTACAGATTATCTCATTAATATCTTTATCTGCTGCCTACTTCCCTTTATCCAGTATAAGATATAGAATTGTGATTCTGTTATTATCCCAGTGTATGCGCTGATCTCAAGGGTTGATATCCACCTGAAGAGCACACACACTCAAGTACTAAACTACTCCAATCTATTCTAATTCTCTATGCTTGATTTTATCTGTCTAGCATCACAATTAACGGTAAGTTGCTAATTATTGCCTTAGCAGAGGAAAATCCACACTAAGTAGATCCAAAGAGCTAATTTCCCTGATTTCAAAATATTACACTAAGAAAAACTGGTGCTATTTACCTCATAATTGTTTAGCAACGAAGGACTAATGGCCACCAAATTGGCAAATCCTCAAAGAGTGTCACTTTGTCTCACTTGATGCAAGTGTTGACATCTTGATCCTGTAGAGATTGAGAAGTTTCTCTATTCCTGTAGAAATCCAGCTTATGGATGCTCGCTGGTGCTTATGCTGCTGGATACCACAAAAGTTCTAAAAAAATTTAATAAATGCACTCTAATAAAAACTTGAAAGACTTTATATTTTTTATTAGGAGCGCAGAAGTAGAAAAGTAACAATCCCCTCAATGTCCGCCAATCCATATTTAAACAGTATCAAAGTCAAAGGGAATTTACTAGTAAGTTTGGTACAGCTTGTTACCATCCAAATTAGGAAATATGATAAAGTAGCCTATCGAAGCTCAGATCACTTGCTTTGCCTGGGCTGTACAATGGATGGGGAATTAACAGCTGTCATTACATACCCATGTGGTAAGCTTTAGTTAGTTTCATCCAATCCCCACTAGCAGAAATTATTTTACCTCAGGGGACCCCCACCACACCTATAAAAGGGGTGGGCCCCACATAGGTGCATGAAGGTCCTGGTGGTAGCTGGGAGGGTTCCATTTGATGCTGCCCCAGGGTCCATGATGTGGTCAGAGAAATCTGACTGCTTGATTTGTTGGTCGTTGCTTTATAGTCTATCAAAATCATGTTACCCCAACATATCAGGGTTACACCAAGAATCAACCAAGGTCTTTTGGTCGATGATATCATTAATTTTATTAAATTTGTACTTAAAATCATCAGAGAAGCGTAAATGCCTGACAATTCCTCTTTTCAGTTGGTTTTAACAAATCATTCTTTCTTTGTAGCTGAAAAAGGCATATTTCCGACATCACCCCCCTCAAGAATGTTGGGGGGAGAATAAGGCTGAAGGAAGCGGCCATGTATCCACCCAATGGTGATCCCAGTAACCAGAGATTTTATGGGATACTCATTACCACTTTTATAGGTGTTAGTGAAAAGACCTTCCCTGATTGATCCAAGCTTACCGCTTCTAGGAGTGATGCAGTTATGGTAGTATAATACCATATCAGATACTTGGAATGTAGGCAGCGGGGTTTGTAGCTCATTAGCAGCCTGCCATTCTTTTGTCACCATTTTAGCTAAATTAGTCATAGCTCAGATTGGAGTTAGATGATGCGCTGAGCTAATTTGTGCATGACTCTTTCAGGTTCTTCAGTTCTAGAGGAGATTACATCTTTAACTAAAAGAGCAGGTGTTCCTGGTTCCCTCCCATATAGGACACGAAATTGGGACAGTTTCAAGATCCTATGATAACTGATCTGGTAAGCTATATGGACACTGGGTAAGAATTGATCCCATTGGAGAAATCAGTGGAGGCCATTTTCCGTAGGATGGAAACCAAGGTTCCATTAGCTCTTTCCACGGTCCCATTTGTGGAGGATTATATGGAGCTGATAAAAGTTACTGGGCTCCCATAGATATGGCCAGGATTTTGACTACTCTGGAGGTGAAGTTCTTACCATTATTGCAGAGTATTTATGGACAGCCGTGTTGTGTGAAAATGCTTTGATGTAAAAAGGTAGCTGTAGCCTTGGCCGTTTGGGCAGGGATAGCCACGGCTTCAACCCATAAAGTGAAGTGATCAATATTTACAAAGGATAAATTGGTTGCCACTGGTTGTCTTAGGGAGGGGACCGACTATGTCTAAACTAATAGTGTGGAATGGTTGTTGTGGAGTAGTTGGTTGATACCCATACCTAGACTTGAAACTGGATTGCTTCTTACACGTAAGGCAGGCTTCCAAGACGTCAACCATAGATTTCATCATTCCATCCCATTAAAGCTGGTCCTAATCCACTCATATGAATTCTTGGCCCCTCCATGTACTATAGTGGAGTGAGCTTCTAGGATTCCAAAAATGCGTTCTGAGGGTCGAAGGTAAGGCAGCCATTTTGCCCCCACCTGCTTATACAATTTCTCCATTCTCTACTTTGTTGTTATGGGAGTTCCAGGCTAACATCTTCTGTATGGGCTCATTTTCATCTTCCCAGTCATCAGGGGTCATTAAGAGGTCATGTAACTCCCACCTCACTACTATCTATGTGAAGGACTGGTAGTAGAGTCAACTCATCAACATTCATGTGACGGGTTCCAGCATGGTGTTCAATCTTCATGTAATAAGGCTGGAGCTTTAGAGCCCAGAGATTAACCAGCCAGTAGGATCTTTCATGTTCTGTAACCATTTTAGGGATGCGTGGTCAGTAACCACATTGAAGGTGGTTCCATATAAGAAAGAAAATCTAATGCTTTAAAGCTATTAGAACAGCAAGGCACTCCTTCTCCCTTACACTATAGTTACGTGCAGCATTTGGAAACATTTTACTAAATTAAGATACTGGATGATCAACACCGTTTTCATCCAGTTGGGCTAAGATGCCCCCAACGTCATAGTCTGAAGCGTCAGTAATATAAAGGGTTTATTGAATTATGGGTGCCATAGGATAGAGCGTTGCTGCAGCAGTAGCTTCAGATTCTCAAAAGCAGCCTTCTGATATGCACCCCGCTAAAAAGGAGTGTTCTTGGTCAATAGGCGGACAAGAGGCCAGATGAGTTGGGCAAACTTAGGGATGAACCGGTGGTAATATCCCATCATCCCTAGAAGAACCTGTATATCCCTTAAATTATTTTGGAATGGCATTTTGGTGATTTCTTCGACCTTATCTTAGATTGGTTTAACTACCTTTTGAAAAATGGAATGGCCGAAAATTCCAGTTTTTTTCATAAATAAGTACAATTTGAAGGTTTTAACTTGATATTTGACTTATGTAGTCGTTGAAACGCCTCCTTCAGGTGATCAAGATGTTCATCAAAAGTTTTTCAAAACATTGTGATGACTTTGAGGTATACAATGATGCAACTTAATTTCAAGTCCTGCATGATATGGTCCATTGCACGCTGGAAAGTTGCAGGTGCATTGCACAAACCTTGAGGTAGTCAGGTTTTCTGGAAAAGACCCTCACTACAAAATGAGAGCACATTTCTCCTGGTATTTAGTTTAGAGATCCATTTACAATAGCCACTGGCCAAGTCCATGGCGGAGAAGAAGTTAGAGCCAGAGAGTTGGACCAAGGCATCATCAATGCAAGGGAGAAGTTAGCTATCCTTTTTTGTGAGGTTATTTAATTTTCAATAGTCCATGACTATCAAATGACCTCCGTTTTTCTTTTTTAATAGCAGGAGAGGGGAAGACCAGGGGCTTTGTGAAGGAACTAGCTACCCCACGTCTTTAACTGCTGAAACTCTGTCCTCATTTGTTGTTCTTTTTAAATTTTATTTGAGGTGGGATGACCTGGGGATGATACCACACTGATTGAAGGAAAATCAAATGAATGGGAAAGGGGGATAAAACCCGGAAAACCTCCATGCACAGCATATGATAGGCCAGGAACTCCATGGACTGCCTTTGCTATTCGCTATCTCATATTAGGGCATTGGTGTTCAACGCCATCAGAGTCATAGTCATCCCCTAACCAATGTTCCATTACCAGAATTGAACTCGAAGAGGCAGCAGTAGAGGTTCCTATTCTACCACTGGGGTATCCTCCCCCTCATTTGTTGTTCTTCCAATTTTAATTTGCGGTAAGGTTATAGCCAAATAAGATGGGCATCACCAACATTGATGGAATGTCAACAGCCCTTCATATGGCCATAGTCATTATCTGATTTGAAGAATATGTCTTTATAGTCGTTGAGGAGAGAGTGAACTTTTTTAGCTCATCTGGAATCCACTCGTCCAAGATATGGACGTTTGGTAAGGTACATAACAGGTTATCCGTTGGCAGGCTGAAATTTAATAGTAAGCCAATGGAGTGAAATTTTTAAATTTCCTCCACAGGGACTAACAAGCCTCTTCTGATCTCCTGGTGTTTTTTTACAACTATGTTCTTTAAGATGAGGTTCCCCAAGAGCAGAGTAATAGGCCTCTGGTAAGCTGTGTCAAGAATGCCAGGCAATACCTGAGACTCCAAGGACTAACACCCTCAATACTAATGAGATGCAACAAACAAAGGCGTGTAATTTGAAGCATGACTTTTGTATTAACCACTCGTAGTTAACCAGGATTAATCACAACCTCATCAGCAGTATAAAAAGGGATACCTTCCCTAGCCTACACTGAATCAGGCAATTTTTTTGTGTTGCACCCAGAAGTAGTATAAGACAAAGGTTTAGCTGAGAGGATTTATTCAACCAGGCAAGAGTATTCATGCTTACTGGAACCTTTATTGGATAAGGCTAACAGGACTTCATAGTTGAGTAACAAGAGTAACTTTGCTTCAGGTTGATTATTCCCTCATAATCAATCATAAATTGAGTGCTGATGAGCATATTATATGCGTTATTATCTAAAGCTACAGCAGGGGCTGCTAAAATAAGCACCCCAACTCAAATGGGAAGAGAAAAATATGCCCAATAGCACAGTTATTGTTGGGGCCAGCAGTTCCAAACTATTGCGTGTCTCCAAGTCGGGCACAAGCTTTATCTTATTGATAATCTTAGTGGAGATCACGTTGTCTGGGACCCAGTGTCCAGGATGACCAGTATTTGGACTTTTCAAATGACCACTTCAACATTAGTGAGCGTTCATCCAAAGTTAGGCTTCAAATCTAAGACCTCCTTGAGCCGTAAGGTGGAGGTGAGCTTTTTAGCAGTCTCAGGGTAGTTTTTTATGATAGATCTTATAGGGCGAACACGGTGAAGAGGTTGAATTAGACCAGCTAAGAATTGGTCACCATCGCTGGCAGTGTCAGTCATTTTTGGACACCCTAGAATTTTCCTGAGATACATTTCCTCGGGAATGGTGGTCTCGTCTACTCCTCCAGCGTTCAAATGATCAGGAACCTCTACCTCTGTGGGGGCTCTCAATATATAGTAACCAACATCATCATAACCCCCTCAGATTTGTTCAAAAGATATTTTCAACAACTGGCAAGGCTGTGTCGAGGTAGGAGAGGGTGTTGGGATTTCACCGAATTCTCTTGTCTCCAGAAATTCTACTCCTTCAAACACCCCTGGCATCATTGTAAGGAGAGCATTAATTTCCTAATCTATTAAGATCAATAAGGATGATCAGCCTCATCCCAATTAATTGATCGAAGATTTGATCATACAGCAATCAATCAGCTCTGATAGATCATGAACCCTATCAAAACTTATAAGTATCCCATTTTTTTGATAATAAAAATCAGGTCGGTTTATAACCTGTCTATACTTTAATTTATTGCTTTTTAAAGGATACACTCAAAGTAACTCTGAGAGAAGACCTGCCCCATAGAAAGTGTAATTTAAAACTTCCGGAGTAAAGCTCACTACAGGGGTCTCTCTGAGTTACGCACCAGTGAAAACGTCTATCACTACTATGGATACTCAATTTTCGCCTGAAGAAGCTTAAGACCATGAGCAAGGCAGTATATTACAATGGGTCCATTCAACTAGAAACGAAATCCCAAGGGTACCATCCACATTGGAATTCCATGCCAACTTGGATTTTTATAATCCTAATATAAGCTTTACAGAAAACTTTCAAATTCCTCCAGAGGTTTTACAAACTACCAGTAATCAAATGCTGGAGGGAGCCTTAAGTCCTGGAATCCGTTCCACTCAATCTCATTCTAATGCTATACCCACTATCTTGTGAGAGATGTTGCACACCTCCCAAATGTCAGAAATTGGCACTGAGCAATACTTGCATCAGCTTGTACACCCTATCTTATACCATCTATTACCAGTAATGGGAATGCATCATCAAGGGATGCTCAATTTACTAGAAGGACTCCTGTCCTTGAATAATTATGTTACTAAGTTTTTCAAATCTGCCTCTGAGTTTAACAGAGATAATTGGGATGCCATCATCAAAATGACCCTTCTCAATGAAGTACATCAACAGCTTATTCAGTTTGAGAATGTGATATCCAGTTTTGTTGATTTACAGTTTCCAAAGCGTGTCCAGGAAATTCATCAAGAATGGAAAGAGGGAATTTATCAATCTTCTGAGAAGAGTCATTAAATGGAAGAAGAAATCAAAAATTGTCTTTCTCAATTGGAGCAATCGTACTCCAGAATCCAATTTCAGGTCATTGAAGTAGAGAAAACCTCTGGAGCCATGGGTCCTCCTGAGGTTGAAAGACCCCGCATTCCACCTGTGGGCATAGGTCCATGTGGAACTCCTGGTATTGATGGGCCCCAAGGACCACTTGGCGTTGAAGGGCCCTGTAGACTTCAAGGTGCGGATGGACCTCAAGGGCCCCCAGGTACAGATGAGCATTTGGGTCCCTTCAACAAATTGACTCTTTATTGAGCATGATGGACCGCTTATGTGACCAAATTTTACAAAGTGGCCATGAAATGTAACTTAACACCTGATGAGGTAACGATTGATCCCATCCTATCACTTCAGTCTCTATCAGATGAAATTAGTAATCTGAGTAAATGGGTGTAGGACACAGGCATTCTGTTTTAAGCCTACGAATCAAAAGGCAATATGCTCCAAGCAAAAATTGAAACATTGGAACTTAAGTATAATGCTCAGCAGGAGCAAATTTATGAACTATCTTTTCAGTTGGATGAAAAAGTGGGAATGCTGAATTTATTTGATGGATTAGTGAAACTTGTACTGAGACAGTCAGCCCCTATCCTCCATTTTCTTCACAACTTTCTGATTTCAACTCTTATGTTTCTACTTAATCTGAACATCCTGGAGTGCATGTTTTGACTGCCAATGCTCCAATGAGTTTCAAACCAGTATTTAACAAGTATTTTACTGGGGAAGTCAGCATTATCTCCTTCCTCTATCTATATGAGAAGGCTCTAAGTGAGGCCATGGATCATCAAAATTGAGTTACTTGCCTTATAGTCTCAATCAATTGGCCCAGGATATCATGGTACCCCACTTAATTACTTGCTCTACTTGTCTCAGATCAAAGAGGCGCTAATAAAAGATTTTTGAAGTGAGTAGTTCTTATCCTCTCAAAAACAGGCTTTTATGGGTATGCAGCCCCACTAGAATGAATCAATCAAGGAATTTGCTCATCAGTTCTATCAGGAAGCTTATACTTTGGTAGCTTGTTGTTAGTTTCATTTGGATGATGCAATTATTGCATTCAAGTCTGCTTTTACTTCTAGGACTCAGTAGCAAGTGTACCTTCTTAGCGTATAGAAGAATTTCAGAAGTTATTAGACATCAAGGTAGCCTTGTTGGAATTGCCTCCTCAATTTTCAGAAAAACCCCAAGTTTACAATTCTCCAAAACCTACTCGCTCTAAAGTTTACACTATATCTGAGAATGCTAGAGTGATTCAGTGTAACTACTGTCACCGATATTTCCATGCTGAGGACCGTTCTTTCAAAAAAAGCAGATGAGAAGAAGAAAAAGGGATAAAACCAACAAGATTCTCCACTTTGGTAATGATATGAGTGTGCAATAAGAACATCAAAGACCTGTCAAGTATAATAAAAATGAACATTCTTCTTATTCATTGCCATCATTGTAGGCTTTATCCTCTCAGTTTGGAAGCACCATCACCCATATTGACTTCCGAGTGAATCAAGTCAATGCCAAAGCTATCACTGTATGGGATAAATAGTGCATGTTGTTTCTTCAAATTCATCAAGTGGATCAAATTAACTCCCAATATTTCTCATTATGAATAATATGGCACAGCGGGACCTTAGAGTACTTGGTCAGTTGGAGCTTTTTCATCCTTTCCACTAAAAATTGTGAAGTTAACTTTAACAATCTCTGCCATCATCCTCAATAATTTGAGTTACAACCTACTTTTGAGGACTCAATTTTTGTGGGAATTTGATGGATTTATTAATTATCCCGACTCATTGCTATCTCTCTTGGAGTATAGAGCTCCCTTACTTTTGTCTGAAAATTCTCATACTTGACGCCAGTTATGATTTTTGGAGGGGTCTAAAAGGTATTATTCTATTCAATACCATGTTGGAGACCCTCATGTAAAATTACCCCTTACCTCGGCGGATATCAAAAAGGGTATGCCTATTTTCTTCCCCAAAAATCTAATTATTTCACCAAATTGCAGGTAATTATTAATACTTTTTTATATTTTTCTATTACCAAAGAAAATTTATTTTAAGTCCAAGGCATTTTCATCCTTTAACTAAAGAAATCTTGCCTTGTCCTGAATATTGGAATATGCTTATTCAGGATCATTATCTGTTTTATTAGCAAACCTTACCAATGAGCCAAAAATGGTATATCAAAAGCACCTAATTGCGACCATCTAGTACTAAAAAAAGCACCTAAAGCTTATGTCAAGTTATTGCCCTTATCCTGGATTTATGATGTTAAACCTTTTAGAAGCCTACAAGATTTTGGGTTGGAAAGTGATTGGGAAATTATGAATGTGGGGCCAGCTATAGTAAAACACCTCACTAGCGAACAGGAGAAACAAGTGCTTCAGTTGTTAGAAGAATACTGCGACATTTTTGCAAACATACTTACGACTTTGTTAAGATGAAAGGAGTAATGCACTCCATTGAAACTAGCGATAACCTTCCTATTCGCGCAAAGCTCTATCATAAGTCTAAAGTGGCTGAAGCCCAGGTTACCAAAAAATTGCATCAACTATTGGAGGCTGGACTATTGAAACCCTCCAATAGTCCTTGGGCTTCTCTGTTGCTGTTGATTAAGATGAAGGATGGTTCTCATCAAGTGGCTATGGATTATCATATATTAGATGCTATCACTCAATGAGACAGTTATCTTTTACCTAGGATCAATAATTCCCTTAGGCCCTTAGCTGGATCAACTTTATATTTCGGCCATGTACTTAGCCAGTGGATACTGGCATATCAAGTTATCCCCAGCAGACCGAGCTAAGTGTGCCCTAATATCCAGTGAAGGTTTATTAGAATCAACTTGGATGCCTCAAGGATTGAGTAACGCCCCAGCCACTTTTCAAAGGGCTATGGATGGTATGTTAATGGACTTAAATCTCACTTGTTTTCTGATATATCTTGATGATATTACCATGTTTTCCAAAACCTTTACCAAACATTTGGGCCATCTAAAAGAAGTTTTCAGGCGAATCTGAATTCTTCCTTAAAGGTCAAACCCTCTAAATGTTCATTATTCAAATATGAAATGGAGTTTATAGGACATTAAGTATCAGCTAAAATGGATTCAAGCCCTCTCAGATATAATTTAAGCTATTCATAATATGCCTCCTCCTACCTCTCGGTGGGATATTCAAATCTTTCTCAGTATGATTGGATATTATCAAATTAATTTATACCCAAGATTGCTGATATAGCTGAACCACTACTCTATCTGTTACAAAAAGGAGTGCCCTTTGAGTGGAGTTCAGCTCAGGAAAAGACATTCAATTCTCTGCTAACTGCCTTGACTAAGGCACCTGTTTTAATTCATCCTCAGTTTGATAAACCCTTTCTATTACATACCAAAGCAAACAATGTCACTATTGGGGCTATCTTATCCCAGTTTGATGAAGAGCAGAAGGATAATCCTATCACGTTTTATAGCAAAACTTTGTCTAAAGCTGAGCGAAATCACAGTGTACCTGAGCAGCAGTGTTTGACCGTAAATCTAATAATCAAGAACTTCTGTCTCTTCTTATATGGTAACCATTTTACTGTAATTACCGACCATTTTTATTTACAATGGTTGCAGAATATCAAAGATCCTGATGGGAGATTGGCTCATTGGGCTTTAAGATTGCAAAATTACAACTTTTCTAGATTTCATCATTTGGGTGCTCAACATCAGAATGATGATGGTTTATCCTGTCTACCTATTCTGACTTTGGAAAGTGGAAAGGAAGAACGCCTATATGCTCTCATTGGGAGGCCTGAGTTGTGGGATTTAGAGTTTGAAGAAGTTTAAGCCTTTTAAAATCTATTACCAAAGATACTATGATTCAGGAAGGAGCTTTATATAAGAAGGTCAAATCCAAGTGGTTACCCTTTTTACACCCAAACTCAAGATTTTATGTTGTCATGGAAGGACATGAGCAAGTAGGCCATAGCGGGTTGAAGAAAGCTCAAGAATGGTTGAAACCCCAATATTATTGGAATAACATGACTAAATTCATCCAAGAGACCCTTGACTCATGTTTTTTATAAAAGTTATGATCTTACCTACCTGACAGATCAACATCAAGTTATTCCCCTAACCAAAGCGTTTGAAGTGGTAGACATTGATGTGGTAGGCCCATTTTCTCAGGGATTACATGGCCATCAGTATATTATTATGGCTGTTGACCATTTAACTTTTTGGGTTGAGGCCATTTCCATTGCCACCCCCTCAGCTAAAACTACGAAGCTATTCTTATACCAACACATCATCTCTCAACATGTTGTCCCAAGGTCCTTATGTGGATAATGGGACTAAATTTTACCTTAAAACTCTTACAGGAATTATCTAAATTATTCAACGCTACCCAACGATTTGTCATTCCTTATAATCCCTCCATGAATGTGGCCATCAAATGAGTCAATGGAACTCTAGTTTTAATTTTAAGAAATATGGCTACTACTGATCCATCTCAGTGGAATTTTTATTTGCCTAGTGCCTTATTTGCATATTGGATAAGAAATCTTCAAATTATCAAGATGTCGCCTTTCAAGTGCCTATATGGGTGAGACCCCTCAGTCCCTTCTAGTATTCAAGCAATACTTGAAGAACGAATACCAGAAAACACTGATTTAACTTTGAGAAATCTGGCGGATGGAAATATTTGTCTTCAAGCTCAAGCCATAAAATTGATTGAAGTAACCACCTAAATAGAGACTCAAAAAACCATTCAACATAAGCCCACCTTACCTGAATACCAAATTGGAGATTATGTTATGTATTATCACTCTCAGCCTGGTGGGCAAACTGAGAAGTTAGGATCGAACTTGTCTGGTCCTTATCAAATTATATTCTGGAGAGGACTATGGTACTTGATTGTTCATGTTGATAACGGCATAGTGATAAATTTGTATCCATCCTAGGTTTTTAAGAATTCACCCTCCTCTGCGATTATATCTTGAGGGGGGAAGTGTCAGGATTTTTTGAATTCTCTTTTTCCAGAAATTCTACTCTATTAATTTTCTCAGCATCATCGGAAGGACAGCATAATTTATCTAAAGCTATCAAAGTTAATATGAATGATCAGCCTCATCCCAATCAATTGAATGAAGATTCAGTTTGCGCAGCAATTAATTAGCTCTGATAGATTATGAACCCTATTAATACCTATAAATACCCCATCCTTTTGCCAATAAAAATTAGGTCAAATTATAACATATTTTTATTTTAAATTATCAATTTTTGGAGAATCCACATAAAGTAACTTTGATAGAAAACCTTCCCCATAGGAAGTGTAATTCAAAGCTTCCAGAGATGGCCACAGGAGATTGAATAGGCTTAAGGTACGCATTTACCAGCATAGCTGGAGGGCTTGGCACAGCAGCTTTAGTGAGCTTGTGCGGGCGTAGGGTTGTTACTACCTTACAGGGCTTTTTAATCATAAGATGGAGTGATAATCTTTTTTAAGTCTCACTGAGGGAGTAGGTTTCACAGGGAGGATAGACACAGGAGGGCTTACTCCTAACTGTTCAACTGACAGTTACTCCTCAAAAGGGAGAACTGAAATATTCACCTCAGGTTCCTTGGATGTTGCACATGGATGGAAATCAGCAACATCTACTAACGCCTCCTTTAGATCACGGATAGTTTTAAAATGGCGTTTCACTGAGATAATATGCCTAGCTAGAGAGGGCTAAGAAGCTAACCCAGTTAACAGGGTGGCGATAGCATCATCTAGAGTGAGCATTTTTGAGGTTTTTAACCTTTGCATAGAGAGGTAAAATCGTTCAATAAAGGCAAGGAGCGGTTCACCATCATACAGGCTAAGGTGCATAAAAGCCTTTATTTTACCTGAGTAGAATCTGCTTTGATCCAAATTCAGCCAAAAGAGCCTCCTTCACCTCTGCCCAAGTGAGCGAAGGGTCCAGGCAAGGAATTATCAACTCCTGCGCAATGCGGCTTAAACAGGGAAGAATTTATTAAAAAAATTTTGCGTATCAGTTATGCCATACATGACAGCTTCATAAACATACATAAAATATTGTTGTTTCCTTCACCAGGGGTAATTTTTTCTTTAGGGGGATTGTAAGGAAGCTGCTCAAGCTCCTTAAGGCGGGATAAAACGCTAGCCAGTTGCTATTTAAGAGCAACTATTTTCTGTGTACATGTGTCCCCTGTAGTGAGCACCATTTTTAGGAATCCAGCTTATGAGTATCCGCTGGTGCTTACGCCGCTAAATCCCACAAACGTTTTAATAAAATTTAATAAATGCACTCTAATAAAAACTTTGGTTTTTTATGGTTTTTATTAAGAATGCAGGAGTAGAAAGAAAAGAAATCCCCTCAAATCCACCCAATCTGTATTTAAACAGTATCAAACGTCAGAGGGAATTTACTGGTAAGTTTGGTATGGCTTGTTACCATATTAATTAGGAAATATGTTAAAGTAGCCTATTAAAACTCGGATTACTTGCTTTTCCTGGGCTGTACAACGGATGGGGAATTAACAGCTGGCATTACATACCCATGCAGTACTGCTTTAATTAATTTCATTCAATCCTCATTAGTAGAAATCGTTTTACCTCAGGGACCCCCACCAGGCCTATAAAAGGGAGGGTCCCCGCATAGGTGCATGAAGGGACCTGGTGGTAGCTAGAGGAGATCCATTTGATGGACGCTCCAGAGTCCACAACATGGTCAGAGAAATCTGACTGCTCAACTTGTTGGTTGTTGCCTTAAAATTTATTAAAATAAAGTTACCCAGAATTTCTCAGGGCTCTACTGAGAATCAAGAAGGGTCTTTTGGTTGAAAAAATCATCAATATTTTTTAATTTGTACTTAGAATCATCGGAGAATTGTAAATGCCCAAAATTTCCCCTTTTTGGCTGTTTTGACAGAAAACATTCTTTCTTTGTAACTGAGAGAGAGCATATTTCCGACAATTTCCTTTAAGTAAGTCTTGGAATTACAAAAACAGATTGTGTCTCTGTTCAAAAAATGACTTTATCATTTTCCAAGTTCTTAAGGCTGGTGTCCAGATCATGAATTTATTGGTGAATAAATGAAATGTTAAGCTCTCAAGATTTTGTTCTCATACTCTAATATTTTAATGCACTAATTCAAGCCATTCTCATCTCTTTTCATTCAGTGCTCTGAGTAGGCTTGTCAGTTTTAACTTTCAACTCTTTTGTGAGAGAGTTCCATTATTGCTCAGCTTCGTTGAGGTGATGATATACCTGAGTAATGTATACTTGACTTGCCTGATTTTCCTCTCCTGATGTTCCAATTTTATGAATCATTTGGTTATGGAATGAGTAGACACCAAGTTTCATGAGATGCAAATTTTTGCTTGACACAGGCTACTTTAATAAATAGCGTTGTGAAGTAATAATTAAGTCTTGAGTTTTGTAGCATCCAACTTATCAATTCGTTGAGAGGCTTGTTCTAGCTGGGACTCTAAGATCTTGATTTGTTCTTCCTCATTATGATGGTGAAAGAGCTTGGGCCACCATTTCACCATGATCTTCCGCGTCATGTCTTTATAGCTCTTGAGCAAAGGTGACTAGTAATGTTTTGGTTTTTTTATCTGTCTCCATTTTGTCATTTCAGAAAAGCTTCTTAGCTTCATCTATATATTTGATAATACTAGAATCAATGATACACATTAATTATGGATTTAACTAATATATGATCACCTTGCTCCAATAAGATGGCTGACGTCCCAATAATTTGAGATGAAAATTATAACCCTATTTGTAGGTCATCTGTAATGCCCCTAAATATTAATATGAAGGTGGAGTTCCTCGTTATGGACTCCTGATAGATACACAATATGATAAAGCATTGGGTGTACAAATTGCATGATATAGTGATTTATATTTTCACTTTAACTTCATGTTACTGGAGAACATTTGAATCATTTAGGTTTATGAGATTCCTGTCCACAGTGGATGACCTTAAACTGCTCGCTCTTTGCTCTTTGGTAAAGACTACAGAAAGTTAGTCTCAATATTTTTCATTATAAATTCACTTAAGACAATAAGTTCCAGGAATATCTATTTAATTCCCTTGAATTTCCTTAAATGTGACAATGGGAGAACTTCCAATTCAGTCATCTTCACAATTTCTATTATGAACCCAGCAGGTTACACTGTCAATAGATTGACTTTCATAGTGTAATAAAATTTATACAGTTGTTATTAAATTTCAGCTGGCCCCTGTAGCGAGTACCAGAAAGTTGAGCTTCCATTGTTGCGGCCCAATTGTTCTGTGCTCAAGAAACTAACTGTCAATACTTGAAGCAGTCTAAGGCTTACAACAAGTCAATTTAATTATGTGGATACAAAGTCAATCTTAAGTCCTGTCAACTAGAGTATCTGTTCTATGGTAAGTTTGGAGAAATGGAATTATTGAAGTCAAGTATTAAAAGAGTTATAAGATTGACAACTTGACTTTAATGTAGTATAAATGAAGATTTATATTTTACATCTAACAATATCAACTCAATAACAAAGATTAATAAAAATTTATGGAGGGAAAAAATCCAGATGAAAGGATCTTGGCCAGTTGATGCACCCAGAATGTACAATGCCTTTGTAGCATATTTTAGTAGGGCAAAAAAGCTTGTTGAATTATCAAGTTGATTGAAACTTGAAATCACATGGGTTGATCATTGGCAATATTTTGATTCTTACTTTTTTGTGAAGTAATCATAAATTACTGTCTCAAGTGCCACCTGATGTAATGGTCGCCTGACGTTTTGATGATCCTTCATTTTGGTTAGGCAGGATTCCATATCAGAGTAATTTGAGCTTAAATTGTTCTAATAAAATTTCAACGTATTAAATTTGGGCTTTCAGACTATTTATTATTTTATATAATTAATCGATGTGGTTTTTTATTTCCCTTTTTGTCTAGGCGTTGATTCTCTCATGGGAGTTGAATGCTCGATATTTTCCCATCTTTCCTTTATCTTGATGTCTAAGACTTAAGCTTCTCCACCTTTTTAGACTTATCTTCCTACACAGTATATACTCTGGTTTTCATGGAAGCCTTTCTGGAGGTCTCTGGCTTGTGTATATTAACCACAATGAGAAAGGCTTCTTTAATGTCTAAGCCAGATAGAAGCTTTATAAACAGATGTGGCGTGCATGGCTAGATTAGGAATACTATGCAAACATGCAACAATGGCAGCTACAAAATCATCTAGTGTAAGCATCTTTAAGGTCATCGGTGTCTGGGCCTTGATTTGGAAGTGATTTTTAAAATTGTCCAGGGTTTCATTCAGGCGTAGCACATTTCTCATGAAGGCCTGTTTATTAATACTCAAGCTTTGCTTGGAACTGAATTGATTAATGAGCGCATCCTTCACTTCACTCCAAGTGTTCAAGTCGTTCATATGAGGTACCATAACCTTTTGTGCCATATGGTTAAACAAGATAGGTTATGTTTAGCCTTTTTATGATCAGTTGCGCCTTCCATTGCGGCTTCATAGATGTAGAGGAAATTTGTGATACTCCCTTCGCCAGAGGACAACTTGTCCTTAAAGGCAGGTTTATAGGAAGTGGCTATCAAATTTATGATGATGGTAAACCAGGAGCTTTATATTTTGTTTCAGTACATATGTCGCTCTGTTCAACTTGACATAAGAGTTGATATACTTGATCCTGTAGAGGATTAGATGTTGCTCAAATTTCCTCCAGAGTAAGTCATGGTGTGACACCAATAGATAAATTCTTTTTTTGAGAAATACTTTATTAACCCTGAAAGTCTTAACGCTGATGTCAGTTTATACATCTGTTGATGAGTGGATGGTAAGCTTTAAAGAGTTTGTTCTCATCCTCTAATATTACAATGCGCCAATTCAAGCCCTCCTTCATATCTTTTCATTCAGTGCTCTGAGGATGCTTGTTAGTCTTGGCTTTCAACTCTTCTGTGGGAATATTCCAGCGTTGTCATGTTTATTGAAACGGCGGTTGAATTGATATAATTCTTCTTAACTAGGTGATTTGCCTTTCATATCGCTTTATAATTTGTTTATTATGCCCAGCAATAAGATAAGTAGATACCTGTGTCAAACGGGATGCCAGATCTTACTCAATATGGGCCACTCAGGAAAAAGTCTATGAGATATTGATTGATTCTAATATGTTTGATGGATCTCAAGCTTATATATCTGTTGTAGAACTTGCTCTTTCCGGGACTCAAGTTGCTAAATGTGTTTTCCTTTATATGTTGGATAGTAGAAGCTTTGGCCACCATTTTTACTATGGTCTTTAGCATCTTATCTTCAAAGCTCTTGGGCAAAGGCGTTGAGTAATCTAATAATTTTTTGTTTGACTATGTATTTTTTTTCTTAGAAGCTACATAGCTTTCTCCACATACTTGGTAACAAATGAATCAATGGTACCCATTTTGTTATGAGTTGTATAATATTATGATGATTCAATTCAACCAGTCAAAAGATGCCCTTATACTCTGAGATGCTAAAATATACCTATTAAAAGGTTAACCTTAAGCCCCTTGGGTGATAAGATGATGATGGAGTTCCTCATTATGGACTCCTAATAGGTGCTTGATATGAAAATTTCTTGATGTGTGATATTCGTGATTTAGAGGAATAAATTCACATTTTATACCATATGTTTCTGGGAGAAAATTTGATTCATACAGGTTCATAAGTATCCTTTCCACGGTGTATGCCCTTTTTCAGCTGGCTCTTTCTCCTGAGTTTATGACTCTTTGAAGTGATTCTCAAACCCCTTCAAAAGAAACTCTAGTCAAGACTTCAAAATTCCAGTTATCTCCAATGAATTTTCTTGTATTTCACAAAATGAAATTGGGCAGACTTCCCATTTGGTCATCTTATTCACCATTTAGGTTTGCACCTACTGGGTACAATATCAAACATATTGTTATTTTAATGTTGCACTAGATTAGTTAAAGTATTGTTAAGCATTGGCTGAGCCCCTGTAGCGAGCTTTAGTTTATTGACTTCTGTTTTTTGGCTCATTAGTTCTGTTCCCAAGAATCTTGACAGTCAATAATTGAAGCAGTATAAGGCTCACAACAAGTATATTATTTATTTTTGAGAGTGACAAGTCATATTAGGTCCTTTCAGCTAGAATATCCATTCTATGGTAAGTTTGGCATCAGGTTTTATTGTGCAAAGTACCCAAAAAGATGAAATTTTACATCATAACTTTATTTTCGTAACATATAGGGGCTTTTATATGTTACATATAACAAAACAAATTTCAATAAGGAAAAGGATTAATAAGTTAATGGTTGGAGGAATCCGGATGGGAGGCTTTTGTTAAGTTAAACACATCCAGATTCCACAATGCCTTTGTAGCATACTATTGGTAGTAAGAAAAGGTATTTTGAATGTGATAGATTGAATGAGACTTAGTATTACTAGGTTAATTGTTGGGCAGATTCATGATTATTACCTTTTTTGGATATGTCTTAATTTACTGGCTCATGTGCTACTAAGTGTGATGGACACCTGAAATTTCAATAACCCTTCTTTTTTTTTAAGCAAAATTTCAACTTGGAATATTTTAGGAATAAATCAGTGCAATTTTTCCTACTAATGTATTAAAACATACTAACTATACATTTTATATATAAAATATTGATGGGAATTTTACCTGTTCTTAAGTTCAGTTGTAATTTTCTTGTGGGAGCCAAATGTTTAATATCATTCCCATCATGACCAATATTCTGATATCTGATACCCACACTATAAATTCCATCACCTGGGTGTTCTGCTCAAATGCAAAGGAGTTTTTACTTTAAGATTATTTAGGACTAGATAATGGTTTTATTAACTCCAAAAACACCTTCTAGCGCTATTGGAACTTAGCCCTAAGTGATAGGCCCTGATGACCAATGTTTTTCCTCACAAAAGTCTAATTCCTCACATATGATTGTCCATTCATAAATAAAACTTATACTTAGAAACGTAATTTTTGCTGCTGGATCTAGGCTCTAACCATACACTGGCGGCACTGTCTACAATCTCCTTCCCTACAATGAAGAGAGCCTTAGGCTTCAGAATACTTGCCCCTACCCCACTAAAGTCTACATAAAGCTCCTATGGCCAATTGCCATCTGTATGCTACCCCTATGCCTCAATGGGTGTCCATCCTCCTCCAAGCTGTTTTATAATCTTTGGTACTTCAAAGAGCATTGCTGACCTCTTTAGGTGGAGTTTTATAACCAACCAAGCCATCTCCTGATACCCTTTTCATCTCATATTGGAACAAGGCCCTCCTTGCCCTAAAAAGGTAGCAGCGCGAATCTACCACACAATCTGTAAACAAGTGGCCTAATTTCACAATTTATTGGAGGGTTAAAATTAAAGTTGGACTTCTTTATGCAGACATAAAAGCTATTATGAGCCCAAAAAATTTTCAATACTGAACAAATTCTCTTTAAAAAGTAGGCAAATATTCTGATAAACTATAAAAAAAACAGTTAGATAGGTTGCTTCTTTAGATTAAGTTGTTTTATTAGTAATAAAAGTTTGGTTTTTTGGTGAGAAGTGACATTCAATGCCATTATCTAATTATCACACTATTATTTACCAATAAAAATGAGGTAATATATTTTGCCTTAATCTAATGTTTACCCAGACTTAGGAGTGGGTATAAACGTCTTTCTAGTGTAAGGATATGTGCCAAATATTTAAGATAAAATCATTGGCATTATTTTCTGTAAAGTATATAGTAGTCATTGACATAGCCGTGACACCTTGATTAGTTCATTTCTTGACTTAGCTGGAACTTCACAAAAAGAATTAAAAAAAATATCACACTCAAAAGCTGATCAAATTAAAAAGTTAATGGAATGTGTGAAAATTACTTTTGGAAGTCTAAAATAGTTAAAACTAACTAAATTTCAAAATTTCCTTTTTTAAAAATGATGCTAATTACAGAACATATTGGAACGAGCATAATATGGTAAAATCCCAAAAACTAACCAGATTTAACCTGATTATCTTTTACAAATGTCTGTTGTAGACAAATATTTCTTCTTGAGGTAACAGACAAGGTTTTGTGGTGTCCTTGATCATACTAGATACTTATTGACGGATTGTTAGGTGGATCATTTGTAAAGTTCCCTCCCCAGGATTCATAGGTAAGATTTAGCATCAAAAAGCTGATATTATTGATTCCAGATTGCTTTGTATTGATAATTGGGGTTTATCAAAGTTTTAAGATTGAAGCAACCCTAAGTTAAATTACTGTTGCTATAATTAATCATAGTAAAATGTTAGAAAATAATGATATATGGTTATTTCTCTTTTTCTTTTATTTCTCTTTTTAAAGAATCAATAATTATTTACATGCTCTTTTAAACTTTTCATGTACTCTACTTACTATTCTTTTATTTGAGAAGCCTTAATAAATAAAAATCTAATGCTAAATTATATGACCTTAAATGGGCTAACCCAGAACTTGTCCAGCTTATCTTTTTGTCTAAAGCCATGGGTGTCACAGTAGCTAGTTATCACCAATTTTAAATATCAAAAATAAATCATTTTTTATCTATTATACAATAGCATTTAATTTAAATTAATAGTATTATATAGGCCAATAATTTTATTACAAATAATTTTTGTCAAAATTTCAAATATAGCAAGGGCTTCATTTCTGAACTTGATTAAAGTGTATACTTAAAATTTATGGCAAATAGGCTGATTCAGCAAAAAAGTAGTTTTTGGTAATCTTTAATGAACAAGTAATAGAAGAATTATAATCAAATACTACTAAAAAAATAAGGTTACCCAAATGGAAAGGGTTACCAGATAAAAGTTTCGTTGGAGTTTTTACTAGGGTAGTATTTATCATCTTGAACATTCCATCTATTTACTGATAGTAATGTGTTGATATAACTCCTCAAGTTTCCATCAATATAATTAGTTTTATTATGCATGTGAAGTAAAGTTGTGTCTTTAAACTTCAAGATAACTTGAGGGTAATTATGCCCATGTATCAACTGCTCTATTTGGAGTTCTTCAGTGCTGCTGACGTTTACTTTATCTAGATCACGCATCTCTACCCAATTAGTCAAGTAATTGATAAAACTATAACTTTACCTGCTTCTTTCAATGCTCATATAAATGGTCCCAATTAAAATTGAAATGATTTGTTAAGTAACCCCAAGATTTATATTGTAAAGTGGTTGTTTTTATAAGGATTATGGGCCTGACATATTTTATACCATCCTAATGTTTCTTCAACTTCAAAGTTTGGCAAATCAAATAGTACTCCTAATAAACATGATCTTAGATTTTTGGTGGCCTTGATGTCTAGCTATTTTATGAGAGTGGTGTTTACCTTATGTTTAGAGAAGGTTTAAAGACATTGAAGTTTACTTGACTTTTTGAACAGTTGTCCCATGACAGTTTTTGAGCTTTCCAATGTTGTATTCAGTGCTTGCTAAATTTCCAAAGGTTAGCCTTGGATATTCTAGTGATCATCTTATCATACAGATCATCTTCTTCACTCTTCAGAACCAGAACAGTTGACAATTGCAATAGTCCACCTAAATTTTTGATGTTCGAATATAGAATAATTTAGAAATTTCAAAATTATAATATTTGAAATCTTTAGGGCCTAGCGAGACAATCTCTCTTCAGGATCTCTTAAGTAAAGCAACCATTTAATTTTGAAGAGTGGTTTGTTAGCACCTTGTTATGTATCACAAGGATATATAGTCTGGACTGTTTAGAGGCTTATATCACCACTAGACTTTTGCACTTCTTCACAGTGTAATTTTGCTCCTGTTTACTCATTATATGACATAATTAAGCTACAGGGTGTTTGTTTATAATTCAGTACATCTGAAAAAATGGCATCAGATTGTCATCTTAGATTCATCCATTCTTATAATGAAATTGAATCAAAGTCTAGATTACAATATTGTTCTGTAATTAAGTAATTATAAATGCATCAAATGAGTTTTGTGCTTCTTTATTAAGTTAAAGACCCTATTTTGATCCTTCAGTTTTTGGATGATTGTCTCACGATGGAAGAAAAGTTCTTAATGAGATGTAGATAGTACTAAACATTTTTAAGAACTTGATTAGCTTGAACATTCTTTTAAAATTGACATGGCTGAACTGCATATACTTAAGGTTTTTAGGGCTTAATTCATTGACATCTACTATAAAGCCTATAAACTTTTCACTTTTTCAACAAAGTGGCATTTTTGAGGTTTAATCTTGAGATTAGATGATGATAATCACTTAAAACCTCTTGCAGGCATACAAAATTATCCTTAAATGTTTGATTATAAATTTGATAAGTTTTATATAATCAAGAACGCATGACAATTTAGGTCTCTTAACATGGCATCCAGTGCTAATTGAGATGTAGTCAGTTACAAAGACCAGTGCCAATCATGTCAGGTGGTATAGTCCTTGGAAGGTAATTATAGCAAAATTTTCTTGAAACCTTTTGCAGATCATTTTTCAAATTCATGATATTTGATCCATGGCTGAAAAAAATTGAGCCCCTCTTAGGTGATACAAAATATCATCTACTTGCAGCAACGGTGTTATGATTAGCTTGATCAGCCATCAGTTTAAATTTTATATTCAACTGTATTTAACTAATCTTTAACTTAAGGATTTGATCTGATCTTAGTAAATAGTACAGCTTACAGCCCATATCTTTATATGAAGTTAGTCACTATACAATTTACTACTTATCAAAACCCTAATCTCCACCGATGCATTTCTTGTCCCCTTACATTAAAGACCAAAAGCACTGTGGCTTCAATCATTGAATCGCCTCTTATCTCAATTCAGCATCTTATGATATTTTGCCCTATGTCAGCAGAGATATAGGTAATAGGGTCTCTTATTTATTATGGCCAGCTGCTGGCAGTTTTTTTGCGTCTGGATTATTATTATTACAACTGGCATATAATTCTTAAGTTAGAAATGTCCTTATACTTAATCATTCATTTTTCAGTCTAATTTTGGATATTATTCTGGTTTTCTACCAATCTGAAGTTCTTCTAGGTAACTAAGAAATGCACCATAGATGACGCTGATAGCAAGAGCATATTTGAAACTCTTAGAGAACTATAAGGGTTCCTTTTTCCTATTTAGGTATATATATACTGTTAAGCTTATTATAGAAAACTACAGAGTCATTGGCCGCATTATATATTTAAGTGTATCCCTTATTTTTTAACCAAAGCCCTATTCCTGAAATAAAGGTTCATTTAGTTAAGTTTACCCAGATTTCTGTCTTCAAACAGTATCTGGTTTGGTTAGGTATTTTGACCTGTGCATCTGGTATAAGACGCCTAAGCTCCAATCACAACAAATGAATATGAGTTTTTGTTATTTTATTCAGACATCTATAATCTATAACAACTTGGTTGTATATATTTTTTCTTAACATTTAAGATTAGACTTGCTGAAGGACTTGAAGATAGAACCAGTAATCTATGTTTGAGTAGTTTCCAATATCATCAGTAACCTTGGCCTTATTTTCTCATATCTTCTGTTGGGGATCCTTTTAATCGGTTATTTGATCCCTGGATCTGATCTTATGAGCTTACTTTGGATTATTCGAGGTCATAAACGTCTTGTGCAAGAACCTTGTAATATGTATCAAATGATATAAGGACCTTATTTTTCTGCTTATTTGAATTCCTAGTAAGTTATTAATCAAGTTTGTCAAAGAGTTTCTTAGTTTTTAATCTATTGTTAATCCCATCTCATTTAGTTATCCAAAGTAATGAATGGATATAAGCTCCTCATTTGGAATCATTTGCGCATATGCTATATGTTTTAAATCTTTTTGCCTATCCAATAAGTTTGCACACAACGCCCAAATTTAACATGGACAGTGATAAAGCCTTAGGCGCGACATATGGTTCAGTTCTAGCTTTAAATATAGTGCATGGACTTTGGCATAAACATGTTTAAAATTCATAATCTAAGTTTAGTTTTAACAACGCAAATTTTTTAAAATTTACAATCATTTGCCTTTGCTCCCTTAAAAGGAATTACTTTGTACTATTTACTTTGATCAAGCTATTTTTAAAAAAACAACCCTTATGACATTATTTGATTTCAATCTCGTCTACATAAAAAGCTAAATGTTTATTCCTCTTGGTACAAGGTGTTTCCTAGTTCTTTTATATAACAGCGGCAAAGTTTGGTCTAGAATTTTAAGAATTATTTGTCTATATCAAACTGAAACCCATACTGTTGCATGAAATTGCTGCCAATTGCTATCTCATAGTTTTAATTCAGTAAAATGGTTGCCGTTGCTGTAATAAATTATTAAAACATAAAAGCAAGACACCTTATTCTCTTTTAGGAAGATGTAATTTGTAGTCTTGTATTTCCATAAGCTTGATATGGTCCAGATCTGGTTCAATTCTTATATTTTCACTGACTATGTGTAGACATATTAAGAGAAGCTCTGCTGTAAGTGATTGCTTAAACATTCACTGGTTTACTAAATTATATGCATATGCACAGTCAGAATAATATGATTAGATGTTATATTTTAAAATAGCATAACTTAAAGTCAAATCAATGATAGCAAAAGTAGCTAAGTTATACTCAGGAATCTCTCCTTATTGGTAGTCATTAGAAATGATATATTGACATCATCTAATGTTATATTGTCCTGCTTCATGTTTGTCTGCTTGCTCCAAGAGCTGCTTAACATGGAGTCGCGCTGCTTCTTCTTTTATTTTGGTATCAAATGCCTTTGCATTAAACGAGTAACAGCTTGTGTTTTGGTAATCAATGCTTTTATATCAAGGGTTTAAATCATCATCTGTAAAAAGGAATGCTTAAGTTTTGTTGTTATGTTATATGCTAAGTCAGGTGAACTGAACACAATTAGAAATAACTTTTTCTTGTCTACTCCGCCATCATTTCCTGCATATGACACTTAATTGTCATTAGGTATTACCACGTTAAGTTGCTCCTTGAATTCTGCTAAACTTAAAAATATGGCCATCTCAGATGCACTTGTAACAGGTAAGTTGAGCTTCTGCGTCAACAGGTTGATTTTTTACCAGTTTGATAACAGATCCTGTAGTGTAGGTTCTCTATCATACTTGGAAAATTTTATTCATACTTTGTGTTATCCATATTTTTATTTGGTAACTTATGTTACGCATTGGAAGTTTTCCTACAAATTGGTATGAATCTGACGATGTATGTCGTTTTTGTATCTTAATTAGGATAGAATTTATAGCCCAATGAAAGTCTCAATAGGGATGAAGCATTAAGAGCATTGCAATTTATGCATCAAAAACCATTTAGCGCTCCTGCCCCAGTGAGCACTGGGCTTTATATATAAGACATATTGCTTAGGCGTCTATTGCTTCATGCCTCTTTTATTGAATCCCCAAAAATTCTTGTTTTTTACAATGCATTATGGGCTTCCAAGTTTGCTCGTGATGGCACCCTTTCCCTCGTAAGTACATCTGTTAGATGCTGATCTTAGTGTAAAAGTTTTTGACTCTCCATATCCAGACAATTTATATATAAATGCCTTCTGATGGTCGCCAAATCCATCATAATCATTTGAAAAAGGCTTAAAAATTCTTAAACATTATTGTAAAATTACAACAGCTTTGGAGCTGTTTTTGACTCTACATAACTAGAAGGAATCCTGTTGCTATTTTTCATATGACTGAAGAAATTAACTAATGATGAGCGATGTAATTCAGAAAAGGCAATTAATATTCTAATAAATTTTGTGCTTATTTAAGAGTGAATTGAAATTACTACCATTGTCAGATGAGGAGTTGTCTACAAACAGTTCAATTTCTCCTTCATTTCTTTACCATTAGCATACAATTACTCCTATGTATCTAAAATAGGTCGCTATATTTTCTCCCATTACTTATAACTTAATCTAGATGCCTCTAATTTCTCTCTTTTTAAATCCATTACTTACATATTCTTAGTAAGTTGGTTTTTTTGTCAGCATCCTTCTCTGAGAAAAACTACTACTGATTTAACTTGATCTTGGATATCCTTAATTCCCATATAATGTTTCATCATAGTAACTTCTTCTAATTTAGCTTGTTTTAACAATAATTCCTCCAGTTTGATTGATACTAATTCCAATATCTGGCAATCATTTTTTTTGACTTGGTTTATACTATAATAATTTGCTACTAACTCTGTTTTCATGTCATCTATTAGAAGTGCAATTTCATAAAATTAACCTTCATCTTGTTGTGATGCTTAAAATGGGCTTTTATTGCGCCATTACCTTGCGTGGAGTCAGTGGGGCGGCATCCACTTTCATATGAATTAAATCGGTGATATTCCCCTCAGATTTTTGATATTGCAAGTCATGTCATGTCTCTAAATTTTATGTAGTCAAAATTTAAATATTTTCCTTGTTAATATTACTTAGTATAGTGTCTGATTTGAGGACTAATGAGTTAGTTTGATTGTTGGTTTGTAACAAAATTTGTGAAGTTGACTCAAGACTAAGTCAGATCTTATAAAAGCTAAAATCCAACTGATAAACCAAATTCCATAAGCTGATACTAATTTTTGCGTATACATGGATAGATTTGTGATTGTTCCCGCTGTCTAGATTGTGCTAGTCGCATACTTTAGGTCGTTGTATGTACAGAGTTGAAAATTTTAATCCACAAGTTGTCATGCATTGTGTAAGAACCCCTGATAAAACAGAAGATGACATTACAAGATGCTTCTTAACTATTTTTTTTGTCTTTTATCCTATTTTTTAGGGAAAAAGGCCAAAGGCTTCATAAAAACTACCAGTGGTAAGCAACTGTAACCTTTCATCAGTTGTTTGCGCACATCTTCAATCCTCCCTTGGATTCTCTCTATCAGCTTCTCATAAACTTTATCCATGGCTTCCTATACTTAATTATACTCCAGGTACACTCCATACGTCTCCTTGCACTCCCCTGCCTTGATTGGACATATTTCTCTGCTGGATGATTCTCCATTCATTATGTTGAATAGTTGCTTCTGAATATCTTAGCTAAGGTGTCCCCCTGTAGTGAGTACCACTATGAACGAATGGCTACATGCACTGGGTCATAAAAAATTTAATTAAAGTTGTTTCTCTTTATGAAACAAAAAATGATCCAATCCCAAAAGTTGCTCAGTATAATAGACAATTTGGTTTAGTTAATTTAGACATGTATCTCATAATAAACAATAACAAAATATTAGATAAAATGTTGTCTAAAAGTAAGCTGCTTTGTTAGGGGAAAATTTAGGGTTTATAGCTGACTGACAACAAAATGAAAACCAATTTAGCTACCACAATAGTATTCTCTACCAAAAAATTAAAGCATTTATTTTTAACCTTACAATGATGTTTACCTAGACCTAGAGTAGGGAGAAGCATAATTTAGGTGTTAGGCAACGCTGTCCAACAAGTAAATTACGTAAGCATCAGCATAAAGTGACATAAAAAGGGTAGACACCAACATAGCTGATTTAGAAAATAAATTGAATTAATAGCTAATTTACAACTTCACAAAAACATATTCAAAATTTGTGTAAATTGCACTCACAAGTGATGATCATATTAAATCTATTTGCAGTTGCGCTTTAATTGCAAAACTTTATAGTTTTAAAGATAGCTATTATTGATATTATATGATACTAAGTTGTAACTTCCCACCTCTAAGTCTATAAAATAAGAACTAGCTATTTATATCAGCAAAATTTCCTAATTATTTAAGTTGCTAATCTTAGAGCATAAAAAAGATAATCTTGTTAAAATATTCAAAAAAATCTATTAATCAGGGTGGCCCCAGCCTCACACTCTCTTCCCTAGCAAATGTGCATAATTCATAATTAGTCACAACTTAGACCAACCCAAGTTAGACCTCCTATCCTCCTGTGCACTCTTGAAGTCCTCCATCCCTCTGTGATATATGACCTCAAGAGGCTCTAACAGGACGTGTATAGTCTCATCTGTCAAAAGGTTGTCAAACACCTTATGGCAGGTGAATCATTGGTTTTAAAGTACAGTATATCGCACTTGCACATTCCAGCACCCAAGCTTCCCAGCTGCTTAGAGCCAATTTTACTATCTTCCCAGTCATCTTCTCAACTGTAAGGTGTCACCTTCAGGCCATAGGTTCTCACACATCTCTGAGCTCAGGCCTTGTCTGAAGACCATATTCAAATACAGTTATGCTTGAGAAGACTCTACCTGGCTGCCACTGAACCCTCCATATCCTTGCCTATGCTTTTCCCATATAAACAACCCATAATGAATTTTTTCATGCAGATTTTGTATTACAGGTTTGGATCCCATTGCACATAGTCACTCACTTTTGCTTACATTTGAGATGTCACTGAAGATATCTAAGATCATTTTTCAACCTTCCCCCGCTCATTCTCCACTACAGCACAGATCCTTTGGCAATCCCCTCATTTACAAGCCTCCATTCTCCTTCCATAGCCTAGCTCTTTGAAAACCAGCGAAATTTATTAACTTTGATGAATTTTCACCTTGGGTTGGGACCATATATACCAAAAATCAATACCCATGGGTAGAAAATTTTTGGGCTTTGAAGAAAAGTAGAACTAGGGAGTTTGGTATGCTGATTAATGGAGTACAGTTTTTAAGAGCGATTTTATAGGACTGGGCAGTTGTGAGCTATGAATTTTCTGAAGTAATTGTGTTAACTAGTTTTAGTTTAAATACATTTTTGAAAATCTAATGTGGCAAGTAAATTTTATTTTCTAATAAAGGTTGCTTATTATTGTTAGAGAGCAAAAGACTAGTTACATATGTTACTATTTTTAACATTCATATGATTTTACAAGAGTGGCGAACTCATGTATATTTGCAGAAGATGTGCATTAATTGATTTCAAGAGTCAATTTGTTATCCAGAGCTTGGTTATGAATAACGGCTAAAATAATTAAGTTTTTAGCACTGTGCCTCACTAACACCGCTATGTTGAGGTGCTTTGGGTGAGGATGGACTGGCAAAGCTTAATTGTGTTGGATAGCTTAAGGGCTGGCTAAACTAACTTATACTGGAGGTTAAAGATTTCATAGAGCGCTGAGAAGTGAAGGAAAATCTTAAGACTTAATGAGATAGTTAAAACATATCATTAGCACCATTGATAAAGGATCCAAGGATCATGTGCGGAACTAGCTTTAGTTACAGTATTGGCAGCTGGGAAACCATCATGATGAAAGCCTTGACAATAGAATCATATTCTTTACAAAATGTAAAAAAAATCACCATGGGTCACTACTGCCCTCAAGACATTACATAATCGCTGGTAATAATCCTTTTTTTGTGATATGCTTACCAAAGATGGCAATTTTTAGATGGACTTAACATATTGCTATATAAAGTGAAGTTAGGAGCTATATCACCTAGAGTTGAATCACAAACTCAAAATTAAATGACGCATGAATGGCATTTACTACAGCTTTTTTATATCAGAGTTGTACAACATGAGGAGCTGTTTGAAAGCTTTAATGGATAGGCGCTGAAACGATATTACTTCCCTTTAGATAATGTTGAGGACTACAAGTAAGAAACGGGCGTTTAGTTGTCTTTTATATTCTCAAGAGTACTTATTTATACGCCTTGTAAACTTTGCAGCGTAAGATCATAGTTGAGTGAGGCTCAAAACAAATAAAATAAAGCTTTTTGACTGACATAATATCAATGAGATCCCAGAATACAATTTAGAGTGCAATAAATATAGGAGTAAAGATTCATAAAGAATTATCAAAACAGAAATCGAATCTGGTTCATATCTGTCAGCTATTATAATAGTCATTTGCTTACATATTACTGAAGACGGGATATCCTCCAGTATACTGTATATGACAAAATTTACATAAGATAAAATACAATATAACAAGAGTTGGTAAGCTATATCTTTTACATTAATAAAAAATTATATGTTACTTTTCTAAAAACCTTGTAATAATTCTAGACTATATATAGCAATGTGAAGAGTGCCCTATTCTGAGTTCTAGGATATCCACTAATATAAGTGAATAGTAGCAACATATAGTGAGATCAGTATAGTAATGTATTTGGGTGCTAATCAGGAAGAAACATAACGATGATTTGATATCTAGCATCAGATTGTTTGAATTGACACAATATTTCTAATATAAGTTCCTCTAGTTTAAATTTACATGGGGAATAAGCTAGGTTGCACTGATCCCCAATATTCTTCCTAAGAGAATAGAGACTCATATGCCTGATAAAATACTTTACTTTAAGAGTGAATACTTAGTGAGCATGTATTTTTTTCTGATTTAGGTCTAGATTATCTTAGGATGAGATGATAGAGGAGTAGATTATGGTGATTTCATCCCTTATTTAGACAAACATACTAAGGTAAGTTGTCATTAATATAGTGTTTAGCTTTTTAGAATTTTACTGACGTTAAAATTTTTATGAAGTGATTAAAAATTGCTAAAAAAGTTAAAAGGATGCTGAGAAAAATATAGGCCATGTATATTAACTACTATAAACCCAATATAAGCTCATATCAAGCATATACATTAAAAACAATAATAAAAAATATTAACATTGTAAGCAGCGCAAAAGTACTTGCAAAATACACTGATTTAGATGGCAAACACTTAATGGTTGGGAAATAAATCAATGATTATGGATAATCAGCAAAAAAGAATCTTAAGAAGTAATTGATACTATTTTACCTCGCTTAAAAACTGTGACTAATTATATACAATCTTGGCAGGATATTAAATAAAAAGTGATTAAGTATACATGTATCTACGCCTGAACCAAGGAACTGGGCAAGTAAATCATTTCTTTTTTTGTATACATTATCTTAGGTATATTAAATTAGTGTAAAATGAATCATAATATGGGTCAAGAGATTTTTAACTTCTTTTTTATTGTTATATAATAAAAATAATTCTAATCAGGGTTGTAAATCATAACTGTGTGTGTCAAATTACATAAAAGAGGGGTTCTTGTACCTTGTAGATTATTTAGCCTGTTCTGGAGGTAAGTCAATTGACCTAACTAAGCCTGAACCCTGTGAAGTTTTGAGAATAGGTCATCTGTCAACTTGGCAACAATATTAAAGCAAACGATAGGCTATTGCTACACCCATTTCTAAACCAGGGATTAAGAAAGCTTAGTGCTTTAGAATTTTTGGAGAAAGATCACCTTTTAATAGCTTAAGTTATCATGTGAATGAAACAAGATATGGGGTGCTAATCTTACAACAATAATATCTTTTCTTTGTGGTGATTACCAACAAACAGATGAATAAAGTTTCCTGATATATGTTGCAGGAAGTAGTATGGTTTACTATGACGGCTTATGACTTATTTTTATCTCTATGTAGATAAATTGATACAATAAAGAGGATAGCAAAATCTATCTGAATGATAAAAGTAAGAGGTTAAATTTTTTGCAATTTATGCAGAGAAAAATCAATCACTATTTTCTATATCCCACCATGGCGAAGTACTAGGTTTTTAATACTTAGAATTTTTCTATAAGAGCTTGGAGCGTTTATGAAGATAAAATTCTATACTTATACGGCTCTAAATTGTATACACAATTACCCTACATTGCATAATATTTCATATTTCTAATTATAATCTAGACCTATATATCAAAGGAAAAGCAAAATATTGATACTATAATAAAATATATATTAAAATATGGCTATATTCTCAAGACTTTATAAGGATTAAGCTTATGAGGCTCTAAGAATTATATATATATATGTATGTTATTATTATTAATTAATTGTTTTTTCAAAAAGATTTTATTATTGTGATATTTTTATTAATAGTCATATGTTTAATTTAAAATGGTTGAAATTCAATTGAATTTTTTTACACTTGGAATTAAACCTAATGCTAATACACATTTTTGTACTTAGTCAGGTAATTTTATAAAAGAGTCATTATGAAATCAATAATATTGCTCATATAGTCAGTAATTAATTATATACATAAATCTTTTAGCATTAATGACAAATTGTTTTGGTTACTATTAATTGTAAGTGTTAAAGCGTTAAAGCAATCTATTTCAGGGAATCTAGAAGATATCTAAAAATTGTAGAACGCTCTTAAGGGAAGTTAGTTTTATTACTTAAGCATGGCTGCTACTCTTCTAAGAGTAGTTAGTTGTAACTAACTAAAAGATGAAATGCTCTTTCAATATCAGCTTATATATGTATTATCAAGATTTTAGCATGGAGCAGTGGTTGTCAATCATAGTAGTGTGACAATGGTTGAATTTTTTTGCTTGTCTTATGTAATTTTCTTAGTTAAAAAAATATCAAGATTTAGCCTTAGTAAAAAATGTTTTAAAATTTTACCCTTTTAATATCTATCTTTTAGGAGCGTTGAATATAATTCAACTTATCTATTTCTTACCTTACCTTAGTTCTTCTTAAGCTCATATTAATAGAGTTAGTTGTGCTAGCTGTCTCCATACACTAGTGAGTAGTAATTTAGATATAATTAGTATATTTTGTTTTTGCATTTAAACCCACCAGGATCTTACACCATACTAGTTAATTATTATTAAAAATGCATATTATTGATTTTTCAATGCAATTTCTATAAGCTATTTATTTCTTATAAAGCATTTAAGGCACAAAGACTAATAGCTTTTTATATTAGTTCTTGAAGTCATTTCCAAAGAATAATTGTCAAGACTTTATATAAATTACATAAAAGGACTTTAGGTAGTAATACTTTCTAATTTGTATAATATAATTAATGTTTTAAGTATAAATATTAAGTTGAAGGCCAGAATTATGTTTAATTTGTTTAAAACAGTGTGGGATGAAAGTATTGCTTATTTTTTTTATTTATATAATTACTAACTAACAAAAGTCTATATATAAAGATAGATCAGAAGATTAAGATGTCATAGCGTTAATCAACATCTGTTCTAAAGTAAAGAGTTTTAAGTATAAAAAGTAGCAAAGTGGAGATTTTACAATTGTCCTTTACTGGACGTAACAGATGTAAAAATACTGTATGTTAGTACCTGACGTGTACTAGAAATTTAGTTCTTTTGATTTCTTTTGTTACTACTGCTCATTTGCCCATCTATAGATACATATCATTTCATCAGAAAAGCAACCTATAGTTTTCTGGTGTTTTACAAAAAGTATATTTCATAGCCTTTTTTTTACATCTTAATACACTATATATCATCTCCTCTTGTAATTTGATTTAATTATCATTTTCAGGCTTGATCTATACCACTCATACTTTGTTTCTATATGACAAGAATCTGGTGGTTCATCTTGCTGGCCTGCCTAACCAACTTTCCCCTAAGTAGTTCCTCCACGAACCATGGGGGGACTAACACTTATGGGGTAATCCAGTTCTCCAGTTTGTGATTCCCAAGTGCACCAGTCAACTCTAATGAAATTGCGCCTTTGCAATGATTGCCCCTTCTAATGAAACACTGATATTGCCATCCCTCCATGCCATAATCTTTCTTCCATTGTGACTCATTTTGGGCATGTGTGGAAAAACAGTTTACACTATGATCCTTGAGCTTTGAGGTGGACCATTTAAAGAGCAAGTGTTCTTCCCACAACTCCACAGTGACCTATGCTTATCTTTCTGCGTATGCCCGCCGCCTATCCAGCAGGTTTTTAATGTGGTTGATGCCCCTCCCTCTGACTCTGATGCGACAGCTGCTGCTCCTACTTCACTAACCAACCAGCCTTCATCTTCTAGCATTATTCAGGAGAATATTACTGCTTAGGCACCATGGAAAATTTTTTTGATTAATAGTTTAAGCCTATTACCTCTCCCCCAGACAGTAATATCCTATTTCTTTCCCAGTTATACTCGTTTATTGCCCTTAAAATCTCTTAAATGAATCACTAATTATGACCAACCATTCCAGGTAAAACCCTTTTTGGATTACCAAAATATCCCATCTGACTCTTGTCTCCACTCCCCAGCACTGCTTCTACCCTTGCAAATGCTTCCCTGTTTATTGCAACCACAATTAGCTCACCGTCAAAGAAGTTGATGCCCCACATATACTCTTCTCAACCAATACCTTCACATGGCCATGGAGCCACTGTCAAAGTGATTACCTCTCCTGACTTCTTCAATTATTACTCAGAAGAGATTGGGTTAATAGTATTAAGCTTGATTTTTTGCAAGCTGCGCTGTGCCAAAACCCCCAAAATGTTAATGGTTGACCCTTATTACCTAAAGTTGGCAAAAAATGATAAGCTTTTTACATGCTCAGCTTATTCATTATATTAAGGCTCAGCTCGCCAATACATTATGGCTCTGCACACCTCAAGACTTATTTATAAATCATGTCAGGGTTGCAGCTAATTTGAAGAAGGCTTTCCAGCTTGGAAGGGTAGGACACCTCCAGCTGATGGTACAGAATGCCAGAGGTTCAGCTGCCTAGCGATTTTCTAAAAGTGGTTCCATAAGGATTAATTGAGGGGCAATCTGATTAATTAACATATAAGAGTCACCTACAACAAGCCATAAGATTTCAGTAGGGGCAACCGCAGGTCTTACTAAGGCTACCTCAAAGGGTGGGAGAGGCAGGGAGGGCAACAATTACTACAAGGTTCACAGCTGTTTAGCGATCTTTAAATAGGGCATATCATTTAATTAGGTTTCTCAGAATGGATTGCAACTAAAATGGCATGGATTGTGCTTAGGAAACGAGGATAGATCAGAAAAAGGTGGTTGACATTATCCTTGGTGTGTGCGATACTTGGCAGTCAATAGTGTGGAGGTAAAAGTTCACTATCTTTCAGAGGGCAGGATTATTTGATGGATCCAAGTATCAAGATGTTTACTTGACAATCTCAAGTATATCTTTTTGGATGGCAGCATGCATTAACAGATAATTACAGTGATAATCATCGAGGAGGCCTGGATAGCGTATTTCATTACAAAGGGCAATTACAAGATTGCGGTTTATTAGGAAAACTTAAAGGGAAAGTTATCTAAAAAATAAACTGGAAACAGACCTAAGGAGGGTGGTTGCCTATATAGTGAAGAGGAAAAAGAGATCTAAAAAGTTGAGATAATTAAGTCTCTTGCTGCACATCCTAAACTTCATCCTAGGATTCTTGTGATAGAGGTGAAACAAATGGCATTAGAGGTCACAGATGGCGGCATAAAAGTTTTGGCCGCCTGTTCAGCAAATCAAAGATAATTTCTAGCAGATTACTACTAAGCTTGAACAGAGGTCACCAGAAGGGTAATAGACTAACACAGTTCCAAAAAGACCCATCCTATCAATAATGTAAGTCATAAATTTTTTTGTAGTGAATTTTTTTGAACTGCAGGGTTGATTCATGAGACAAACCTTTAAAATAGACCCAAAACGACTTATTAAGTGAATTAGCGCTTATATGAGCACTTTGGTGAGGTGGGTAAATTTCTTAAGTATCTTCAGTGACCAGGACACACTTAGGTTGGGCCTGAGGGTACTTCTGGAGGTTCCTAAACTGAACCATTTCTCTGCATACCCCTTTAATTATTCACAAGATCATAAGAGAAAATGGGGAAAAGATGGAGCTTTTTAGGAGCCAGGGTATTAACCCACCTCTCATTTACTATATGAGCTAAGTCATTGATCCTAAAGGGCTATACTGGAGCTTGGGCCCCTTCCTGCTTCTATATGGTATTTTCTCACTATCCAGATAGAGGGGTAGGTCATCTGGACTTACACTTTATTTCCTTTTGGAACAGGACGCATGTCACCTCCTGGGACATGAGCAAGGGTGTAATTATTATACCTCTCAGGGAGCAAACTGCAAGATTAAACCACCTTTTGAGAAGGGCGAAGAGCATTGTGATAAAATTCATGAAAACAACCATGAGTTCGTTACAGATACACACTCTTTGCGCTTACCTAGCTATTTTTTTTGAAGTTTAACCCTACAAGCCACCAAGTAATGAATTGAGTGAAGTGATTTATGAGAGGTCAAACTTTCCTCTACATCTGCCTCCTGGAGTCATCTACCATTATAGATTCAATTGACGTGGGCACAGAACTTTTTATAAAGACAACAGGGATACATGAAACACATTGTATTTTTCCATTGAAGAGGGAGCCTAGTATGGAAGTCACCAATTCCAAAGTCCTTCAACACCTCAATGGCCCAGGCATCTGCATGCTAGTTTAGAGGAAGGAACCTTTATATCTAGGTGAATCGTGTTCAAAATTTTCTTTGATCGCTCTTTAAATTATGGCTTGGGTAGCGTTTTTGGTCTGCAAATTCTTGTAATCATCCACTGCCTTGGACAGGTGCTCACGTATGAGATTATGGGTTTTGTATATGTGATTCAGGAGTCCCTCTGCAGGAGGAACAGTAGAAGTGAGACGAGTGCCAATGAGGAATGAGGGATTGTAAACTAAATTGTTCTTAAAAGAGAAAAGGCTGGTAAGTTATGAGGAGCAATGCTTTATGCAAACTGCACCAGGGGAAGGTCTGACGCCCATGTGTCATGAATAGCAAAAGCATAACAGTGAAGATAATTCTCTTTTTTTTAGTACTAGATGCAGTGAAGATAATTCTCCAAATCTTTGTTCACCCTCTCAGTTTGACCATCTGTCTGGGATGATAAGCTGTATATCTTCAGGGTTTGGTCTGGAGGAGGGCAAGGAGGGCACTCCAGAATTTAGCAGTAGATTTAGGGCCACGGTTGCTCACTATCTCCCTAGGCAGTCCAAACATGTAGGGTACATTAATTGAAAATAAGGGTGCCATTTCTTGAGAAGTGAATGTAGTGTTGCAGGGACAAAGAGTGAAATTTTGATGAAGCAATCAACATCCACCATAAAAGCCATACCCATAGAAGTTGGAAACTCTAAAATAAAATCTACAGATAAAGAAGTCCAGGGTCCTTCTTTATGTTGTAATGGGTGCAAGAGGCCCTTTTTCCATGATCTATCAGATTTGGGTCGTGCATACACTACACAACGGGAAATTCATGCAGGAATCTCCTTGAAATTATGACCAGTTTCAGGCCCTTTTAAACAGTTCCCCACACTTTTTGGGCCCAATATGACCATAGTTGGGAGCTCTTGATGGTCTTAAAACACCTGTTCACAAAAGGTTGGAGAATCCGAATTCATTTTTTGAAAGAGATAACCCTATCCATAAGGCTTAAAGATTACACTTATGAGCTTTATATTATCAAGTACTCATATTATGTAATCTCTTCTGTGGTGTTCAACTGGTCAGCGAGTATTTGATTAAGAAGGGGAGAATCTTTTCACAAACTGGCAGAGGAGATGGAAAGGGGAGCCAGCATCAAAATTTGTGGAGGTAGGGACAATGGTAGTGAGGTCATGGAGTTCCTCTATTCTGGAGTTTAAGGCAGGTTTTATACTCAAATAGTCTAGCAAGACATTCAAGGCCCTCTTTAAAAAATAAACTTTAAATTAAAATTGCATAGTTTGCGGTATGTGCAGGCCTGATGGTGGGCAAGCCTCTGGGGTTTTCTATAATAAATCAAGGACTTGTGGTCCGGGCACACAGTAATCTCATGGTAAGCCCCTTGGAAGAGGTAACGCCAGTGAGTTAGTGACTAAGACACAGCCGCCAGCTTTTTGTCATATGTTTTCCATGCTGCTCAGTTGCAGAGAAATTCCAAGAACAATACACAACAGGTTGTTCAATTTTTATCATGCTCTTGGAGAAGCACAGTACCGAGAAACTGAGGATGCTCAAAGATCACAATAAAGGGCTTATAAATGTTAGAATATCTGAGTAAGGCGTGGTAAGAAAAACCTTCTTAATAGAGTCAACGCCTTTTGACATTCTGGTGTTCATTTGAAGGTTTTGTTATTTCCAGCCAGTGAATGTAGGGAGCCCTCTCAATTGAGCAAGAGTGATAAAGAGCTTCTTGAGGAAGATTAATTTCCCCAGGAAGCTTCAGAGTTCTTTTTGGGTTGTTGGTGTTGGCAACAATTAGTGGTTTTTAACTTTCATGTGGATACTTCATACCCATTTTTAAAACTAGGTTGCCTAATAAGTCACATCCTCAATAAAGAATACGCATTTGTAGGGCTTCACAATGAGCCTAGCCCTGTGGATTGCAGCATGACCGATTTTAGATTTATTCATGTTTCTCATGAACGGTTTAATTAATTAAGATGTCATTAATATAGGCAACCGCACAGGAGAAGCGCAGATCACTCAAGGCATCATCTTTAAGGCGTTTTAAAAATTCTGTCGCGTTCTTTAACCCAAATGGCATGAATTTGAATTATTAAAATCCCCTCTTTGTGCACAAAGAAGAGATTCACTCCTGTCACTCCAAGATACTTATTTGATTTAAAAATTTAACAAATTTAGCTTCGAGAAAAATCGCAACTTTGCAATTGGCGAGCTATTGATTGTTTCAATGGGAGTGGATAGGGGTCTGGAACTGTCACATTATTGACATGCTGATAATCTACACTTGGACTCAGGAATATCTGCCTTCAGCGCTAAGTCAACAGAAGAAAATCTGGGGGATGAATTTTTCACTATATAACCTTTTTCCAGCATGTAATCCAGCCATTTATTTAAATCTTTGTCATTTTCCTCAGTGTGAGGGTATAATGGACATTCTATTTTGATAATATGTACCGTAGTTGAGAGGCTAGATAATAGTATATTTGAGGTGAAAGCCTAGTAATTTGGATCATGCAAAATAGTTCTTTGAAGGGGGCGAAAAGGGATGAGAAGCCCAGAGAAAGTTCTGCAGGGAAAGGAGCAGGAGGTAGTTTAGAGCTAATGAGGTCTCAAGAGGAAGGTTTTCAATTATTTAGATTTCCCACTGAGATATTATAACTGAAGGAGAGGGAGTTACTACCCCAACTTGATATCAACTTGTTGTCAACGCCACCAACCTACACCAATGTTTACTGGGTATAAAGATTTGGTAACAGCTGTTAAATGATCACAAAAACAGAAACTAATTACAAAGAATTTTACTGGCTGATGCACAGCATTACAATTTTTGATTGATAGAATGCTAAAAATTGGAGGGGCCACATCAGTGTCTAGATCAAATGCTTATGAGATTCTAAGGTTCATGAAATTTCCAGATGCCCTTTTTCCAGGATTGCCTTCAGAGTGACCTTGATTGCCATATAACAAAAAGTGATATGAAAAAGTGAAATAAGCTTGATCTCATGGGTGGAAACTGAAAGTGAAAGGGTCATAGAAGGAATAAATAAGGTGAGAAATTGCCTCTTGATAATTGACAAACCCTGATATGATGACCAGGTAGGATTTAAGGATGAACCAACACATTTTTAACAAAATAAATTGGACAGTAAGATGAATTTATGTGGGGAATTTAGACAATTAGGTAATTGAAAGCTTATACCAGAGAGAAGGGTGGAGAGCACCAAGGATGTTGTCCGGTTACTATGTCAGGCTTTCAGCTAATTTGAAGAAGACTATACATCTTAAGAGGGTTTAACAGTGTTAGTTGATGGTACATAATGCCAGATGCTCACCTTCTCTAATAACTTTTAAGAGTGGTTTCCTAATAATTAATTAAGGGGAAATCTGTTTAATTAACATACCAAATGCCAAAAAAAGCCTGAAGTTTGCAGTAGGGGCAACCTCAGGTCTTATTGGGGTAACCCCCAAGGGTGGGAGATGCAGAGTAGGAGACAACCCCTCCAAGATTTGTGGCTGTTTAGTTTATAAATAAATGAGGCAGATTGTTTTACAGAATAGCGCAAAATGGATTGCAATCAAAATGGCATAAATTATGCCCAAATGATGTGGAGGATTGATTAGAAAATGGTGGTTGACAATATCTGTCTGGATTCTCCATTTATTGGGGGAAGCCCCGACTAGGGGTCTCAACTTGCCTATGGGTGAATGCTGAGATGAGCTCCCCATTAGCTTGAGTTGAGCCTGACTCGAATTATTAGGGATTGGCCACACTAATATAATTTGGTTTGACACTGGTGACTAATGCTGAGTATTTTAAAACTATTAGGTTATGCCAAAATCCCATCTTGGCGCCAAAAGCAATCAACTAACCCTTTTTTAGATTCACCAGCGATTAATGCTGAGGATAATTCCAAAATCTCTCGCATATTTTTAATATTATTTATTTCTCAATAAACAACAATGCCATGATTTTCCCATATTAGGCTGTTATTACCTAGCTCCTGCTACCCGCCTACCCCAAATCCTCCCCTTCTTAAACCCACCTTTAGTCCCAAACTCCTATAAATACTGCAAGCTTATTCTAGTAAACTTATTACTTCTCTTACCTTCTTAGTTCTTTTTTAGCTTTCTTAGGTCCTTGGGGCCTACTATCTCTCTTAGGGGCTTTGAGCCCAAGTTTAATAATGCCCAGTTAGGAGTTGCTCCCCTATGACCCAACAAAATAGTGCTCCCTGCCAGATGCCCCCAAGTCCTCCATGAGAGCCGCAGCCTAGGATAGAGATGGCAGTCACTGCCGAGGGCCTTTAGCCCAGAGCCTACCCTAGGCCTCAAAGCCTAGGACGTACAAAATCCCTGTCCTGGCCACAAAATCAGCCGTTTTAGCACTTAAGCCAGGATGGAAGCAGTAGGATCTGTTTGGGGGTTCATATCAGCTGGCATGATTCTTATTTAAGCCTGGGCAGCCAAGATTAGGTTAATGGGTGCCATTCCCAATGCTGGCTTTCAATGCTGATACTGGGACCTCTTCCTAATGCCGGTTGTCATTCCCAATACCAGCTCCCATGCCAATGACCCCGCATTGGCTCTGACCTCTAGCTGAGGCTTGGAGGGGATTCTGTCAGGATTCTCACTTTATTGAGGGAAGCCCCAACTAGGGGTTGCAACTCAACTAATGGCAAATGCTGAGTTGGGCTCCCCACTAACATGAGTTGAGCCTGAGATAAAGCTTTGAGGATCAACCCAATGATATAAATCAATCTGACAAGGGCGACTATTGCTAGGGATTCAAACTATTGAGGTCGCGGCGAAATCCCATCTTGGCACCAGCACTCAATCAATTACCCTTTTTAGGATTCACCAGTGACTAATGCCAAGGATAAATCCACCTTGTATTATTAATATTATCTATTTTCTTAATCAGTAACCAATGTCGTTATTCTCCCTACCCTAGGCTAGTATTGCCTAGCTCCTGCTATCCGCCTAGCCCAAATCTTCCCCTTCCCAATCCCACCTTTAGCCCTAAGCTCCTATATTTACCTCAAAGCTTATTTTAAATAACCTATTGTTTCTCTTACCTTCTTAGTTCTTTTTTAGCTTTCTTAGGCCCTAAGTCCTACTATATCACTGGGGGCTTTGGGGCCCTGATTTAAAAATGAGTTATTAAGAAGTTTCTCCCCCATGGCATGACTGTACCCTTGGAGTGCACGATGGATTGGCAGTCCATATTTTGGAGGCAATTATACACTATCTCTCAGATGGCAGGGAGCGATGACAAATCTGTGGATAAGAACAACCGTTTTATGATTCCCAGTACTATTTCATAAATAAATTTCTTTTCCAGATAATTTTGGTAACAATCAGCAAGGTGACATAAGGGTTTATCTTAAGACAAAATTTCAAGCATAAAATTGCTGTTTATTAAATAAACTTAAAGGAAAAAAGACAAAGAATAAATTGGCAACCTACCTTAAGGAGGGTGGATGCCTATATAGTGGGGGAAATAGAGCTTGGGAATTTGCACTGACTATGCCTCTTTCTGGGCACCCTAAACATCATCTTAATCTTCTTGTGATAGAGTTAAGGGAGAAGTCATTAGAGGTCTCAAATGGCATCATAATTGATTTGGTTGTCTGTCCGCTGGATCAAGGAAAAATCTAGCGGAATATTACTGAACTTAAACAAATTTTTCCAGATGATTAATTCACTGGCACCAATTCTGCCAAGACCCATCCAATAAATGTTGTAAATCATACAAATTTTTGTAGTAAATTTCAAATCCGCAGGAATAATCTGCAATATGAACCTCAAAAGTAGACCAATCTGACTTATTATGTAAATTAGGGGTTTTATAGGCATTTAGATGAGGTGTTACAATCTCTTGAATATCTTAGGTGACCAGGATCCACTTTAAGTGGGCCTGGTCCTTCTAGAGGTTCTTAAACTGAACCACCTCTCTGAACACCCCTTTAACTGTCTAAAAGATCAGAAGAGAAAATGGGGGAAAAGAGGGAGTTCTTTAGGAGCCAGGGCAGTAACCCGCCTCTCATCTACTACATGAGATAGGCCATTGATTCTAGAGAGGGGCTCTAATGGTGGCTTGGGCCCTTTCCTGCATTTATGTGGTAAATTGTATAATCCAGACGGATAGCAGGTCATCTGGACTTACAGTGGCACTATGATAACCAATATTATAGATCGATATTTTGGTCTGACGCAGATGATCAATTGCAAAGTGGAAGCAGTGTCAACTTGTAGATAATTTGTTTTTGATTCGTTGACCCTTTTGACAATCCCAAATTTCTTGGGTGATATTGTGCAGCTAGGACCCTTTTAATTACTATAATCGCATCTGTTTAGGAATTATCTTAGAGGTAAAGTTGGTAGCATTATCTGTTAATATAGCCTATGACCTGTGAAAATGAATAATGTTCCCATAATGATTTATTGTGATGGCTGCTTGACATCACAAATAGTTTAGCGTAAACTCACTTAGTCAAGTGGTCTTTTTCCACAATAATTTAAGGTTGCTTTTTGGAAAGAATCAGATAACGTTCATTGAATTGTGTGCTGAGCCCAATTTGGCTTAACTAATTGATAGGTTGTAACTGCTTTGAGGGATGAATTGATTGACAGTTCTGACGCTTTATTAAGATAGCCTAAATATTTAATTAAAAATATCCCTTTGTAAGCTTTGTTGGACTTGTTTCAAAGTATTATCCAGCCACCATGGGCAACAATTCAATTGGCTCGCATAGCAATTAAAGGTGCTCAGATGTTGCTGGGTATAAGAGTCATCAACCATCACACCCAATCTTGTAGAGTATACCATTCAGGGTTGAATGTTCTTTTAAATATGTTCTAAGGTGTTCCCAATGGTAGCATGCTCAATTCCATATCTTCGAGCCTTCAAATTCTCAAATAGTTAGTTGACATTTTGGGACAACATAGAAACAATGAGTAATTTTGAGAGTCCATCAGCATTCTAATGATAAGAAGCAATTGGTATACTACTTTGAAAGATAGGCCTGAAGCTTCAGTAACCATCTGGCTAAGCATCCCTTTAGTTACTAAATAATGTATAGTTACCACAATGATTCATGGTTGGTGATGACTGGAAATTTAGTCACATGAAGTAAACGCGGAATTGTTACAAGCAAAATAATGGCCAAACATTCATGCACCATTACTTTATAGTCTATCTCCTGCTTAGTGGGTGCGTGGCTGCATAAAGCTATTGGGTGTTCTTACCAAGACTGTCACATTGTATTTATGGCTCCAATTGTATTAAAGGATGCATCATATTGAATTTTAAATGTACAATCTAAATTTGGCTAGCATATTACAGGCGCCTGTATTAAAGTTGCTTTTAACTTTATAAAAGCGTCATTGAACTCAGAAGACCTATGATAAGCCACTTCTCTCCTTTTTAAATGAAACAATAGTTTGGCTAACTGGGAAAATCGTTATATGGATTAATGGTATTATTCTACCATTTAAAAACCCTGTTTACATATCATATTTTTAGGGTTCCTCTTATGGGTCAGCTCCTCTGATTTTAGGCTGGGTATATGCCATTAGTGTCAGCAGTGTGTCTCAAGTACTTCATATGATCTTTCATGAATTGAAAGTTTCTTTGTTAAATTTTCAGCTAATTCCTAGCTATCTGTCCTAATAATTTTTTTAAATAGGACAGGTGCTGAGTAAAGTTGCACATAAAACATTTTAATATTGTTGAAATTATAACAGGAAGCAGCTTAATTTCAGATCCCTAGTATGATGTACATGGCTCTAAAAGTTGGCAGGTTGTTGAAAAGCCCTATTACATACGCGTCAGTTGGTATAACCCTTAAGTCATTTTAATAACACATTTCCATGTTCCTATTTAGGCAGATCTACTAATAGCCACTGATGATAACCAAAGCAGCTAAGTTTATGGCACCCCTTAACTGATTGAGTGCATTGTCTATTTGCAGTAATGGATATGGACTTTTTTAAGTGATTTTACTTAATCAATAATAATCAATTACTACTCAAATTTAGACATCTTTTAGCTTGAAAGTAAATAACTGGACCAAGGGCTGCAAGATTGATTAATTGTGCCTTGCTGCAATATTTTATCAATTTCCTTTGTACAATAAAATTGTTGTATCAGCTACGCCTAACGGGTAATAATATTTCTTTTGCATCACTAATATCAATTTGGTGTTGAATTCTTGTAGCGCACCACAAATTATAAACATTAATGGAAAATAGCTGAGCATATATCTGTAATAAAGTCAAGGCTTGATATTTTTGTTCTTTAAATAAGTCTTCTAATTGATTTCAAGGCTTTATTGACCATGTGATTTTGTTTTGCTGAGCAGGCCAAACTCTGATAGTTTTCTAAAGTCTTTAATGAATTGAACATCTTTTAGGGTAATTGATGGGCATAGGCCGATCATTGACCCTTCTTCATAGTAATCCTCTGAGAAGTTTATTTGGACATGAGAATGGAAAGCTCATTGTGACTATGGGTTATTAACGCATATGTTTCATGATTCTTGATCTTTGATTTATCACATGGAAAGTAGATCTTTCCAAACAATGTATCAGGAAGCTCAAGAGACGGTCCTTTGCTTTATAACCTGTTGTTCACCAGGATGCAACTTGCAACTTGTAGGTGCTCTCAAGTGTATATCCTGATTGCAGAATTGTTTGAAGGAGGGGTCTGACTAAATCAAACTACTTGCTGATAGTAAATGGGAAATCCCTTATCAGTGTAAGTTACGTTAATAAAATCAATGCAGTAGTAATATGGACATTTCCTTCAGGGTATAGTGTAAGGGCAATAATTAACAAGGGATATTAAAAAACTTTCTTTTAATTTAGATCTTATCTGTAAAATTTGATGAAAATGGTTCTATCAAAAAATTAATTGCTAGTTGGCAATAATATAGTGGGAAGGCTTATCTTTACTGAGCTAAAACTCATTGTAAAAGCGCTATAAGCTCCATTGCTACTAGTACTTTTCGTAAAAAGAGTTCTATAATTATGGAATTGGGCCACATCAGGAGCAATCTTCAATTTTTGCAAAATGACTTACTATCACATTAACTGATTTGACGCTATTTAATATCTGACAATCTTATATTTCATTCATAAGTATTTTGATATAAATGCAATCAGAGAAGTAGTTTGTATTAGCATTTAATGTAATAATAGTGGATGTATTAAATTGATCAAAATTAGCCATAGTCTTCTCTTTGACATACTAGATGGGTATTTAAAGTCACTTGAGAAAGAGATACTTTGACTTCAAAGATGATGCTGTAAAAAAATATGGGTTTTGATTATTTTAGGCCAATAACCCCTATAAACTTATTACTTGCACAGGTTTGGGTTTTGTGCAATTTGTCTGCATTGTATAATAGTTAATACGATCAGCTGATAATAGTATGACAACAATTATCTGTAGTTGAATGGAAGTCCTAAATCTTGGCCCAACGCTCAGCCAGTATTTCCTCTCAAAATACTTGTGATGTCTTGAAATAGAGATTTATTCCCCTTGTACCATCTAACCCAATCCTCTCTTATAGATTCCTCTTTACAGTTTCCCTGGTTCAACACACATTCAACAACAATCCCTGATTTGATTATTTTTTCTTCTCTGGATCTCCCCTTAGATCCTTACTATTTTCCTTAAAGAGTCTCCCAATTATCGCACACAGCAAAAAATATCCCTGAGAAAGAATATAGCAAATGAATGCTAATAAAGTTTACTAAACTAACATATCTACTGTATACTCTGTACTGTTTTTTTATTAGTGAGTTCTAGGGAATTTATAGTGGGGAATTCAGCACTCAACCCTTGGTTGACACCTCTTTGATGAAATGGCAGCCATTGCTATTGAATCACCCATTCTCATCTCAAAAACGATGGTCTTCCCCATCCTGGCTAGGATTCCATTATTGGACATCCTTGGGACCTAAATGGAAAGAGTTGAAAAACGTGTCCCTAACGTTTTCCTCTCAATCTAAGCAAACCAACCATATTTGGCTAGCACCTGCTTAGGTAATGGGACTTGTTACCCATTAAGGCGGGCCACAAACTAACAGACTGATTTTCTAGTTGTGGGCAGCATCACTCACCTCATAACTTACTCCTTAAATATCAAATAATTTGGTGATGAAACCTGACTAATCCTAATTGGCACACCTGATATTTAATTACTATCAGATGCCCCTATTTTGTCGGCAACTCTGCTAGATGAGATCCTAAGCATTCTTCCAGATTAATCCCCAATGGATCCAACCAGGAAAATAACCTAAAAACCCCAAACATAGTTACCCCAAAATCAGGGTAAACCAATTTTGAATTTACCTTGCATTAGGGAACTATCTTCTAGCGATTCCTGGTAGTCTAGCTGGCTGAGAATATGGGCAAAAATCCCAAAAAATGCAGATCATCAAATTTTATCCAATTACTCACACTGAGGCTACACTGCAAATTGTGTAGCATGTGTTTAAGGATAATATTATGTCCTTCTTTATAAAGCTCAGCATGTTGGCCTTAAGTTACAGCTAGTGTTTGGATGGATAGTAATTTTTCTCAAATTTTAAATGGGATAGATGAGTGTTTGACAATAAAGCATTTCTCTTCCATTTTGGATGCATTTTATCTTGTCCTTGTCGTCCACAGTAAAAAATATAGAATATGTTGGGACGTTTCTTTGGGAAACTGGCAGCATGTTAACCTTTGAAGTTACAAAATCAAAAGGTGGCTTAATCTATTCCCTGCAAGGTCCCACATTTCTATATTGCTGGTAACTAACTACTACCGTAATTTTAGTCATGCCTGGATGTTGATTAGTATGAGTTTCATGAGTCTCTGCCTTAGGTACAAAAAATGATCTTAAATTACTTTAAGTACTTAATCATAGCTGAGGGTGCCTAAAGCTCGACTAAGGTGGGCAATAGAAATCTATGTAATTTAGGGTAGCCCTTGGTATCATTTTATAGAACTTTTTTACATAAAAGCTGGTCAATGCCTTTGTTCCCAACAATACATAAGCCTCATGATAAAACTAGTAAGCAAACTGAGTGATGATCTCATTCTCATTGTTAGATAATCAGGCATTCATCCTTGCGAGTGGCCTTCTTTTTAAACTTCCAAATCTCTTACCATGGCATTCTTGACATCTGCAAAGCTTCGAGTTTCTTTGGGAAGTTATAGAATTAACAGGTCATGACTTCGATAAATAAACCTATTATTGTTGTGGTCACTTTGAAAAGTTCTTCGCCTCCATGCATTGTCAACTTGTATTTCTCAAAATTACTGTAAATTATCATGTCAATTATGCTTGGGTTAGTTGACAGTTTAATGCTGACATGATTGAAATGACAACAAAGGGCGTTTGTTATAAAAGCTTCTTGTGATGATCTGATATAGGAGCTTGGATTTTTAAGTTCTTTAGAGTGACTTCAATTTTGGGATAAAGTTCCTGAGGAATGAGCTAAGGTTAGCAGTGGGTCCACAGGGTTCTTTAGGGTTGGCTTTCTTAAATTAATTTAGATCCACCTCCATTAATTTATTTTTTAATCAGTTAGCCTGTCCTATGCTGAAACTTGAGATTTACATTGACAGCATCCTTCATCTAGGCTAATTTAATGTGTTGTTCTTATGTCAATTATTCCTCCAATCCTTGTTCTTTTTGCTGTTTTTAAAGTTTTATTAAAGCAAAATTGACCCTTAAGTCGCGCATTGAGTACATAAGCTCTGAATTTTTGGGTTTCAACTCTTTAAAACGTCCTATAGTTCTTGAGCTACAAGATAAAAGTCATTGTTGTCCTTTATGCATCTTTGAGTTTTATAAACTCCCAAAGGACTCCTAGTGCAGGCAACTCCTCAGAAAAAAGGCCTTTGGTACTGCCCCCCACTGCACTAGGGCTGCGAAAATCTAAGCACCACCAAATGTGACACTGATTCCGATTTGAGTGTAGCTCACACTACCCTGAAACTGACATATGCCCGCCCTGTTTAAGTACTGGGCATATTTTCAGCACCATCCAGGACAGGCGATATGCCTCTCATCTCCCTTTTGGGAGACAATACCCATTAACTCCCAGGTTTAAGGCACCTGAGGAGGAAAAGCTGAATCTCTCCCCCTTGTCAACTGAATTTTTAGTGGAGTTTTGCTCTCTGTCCCGTTTTTTCCAGGAAGCATTGGAGACCTTTTGGATCAAATGCAAGTTTTTGCATGAGCACTTTTGCCACTATCCAGCTCATGCAAACTGAACTGGAAGATAGCCAATCTTCAGGATAACTCAGCAAACCGCAGCATTTATTGTAGGCAGGTGCAATGAAGTGCAGCTAACCAGGATTGCCATCCCTAGTCCTGGGGTCCGCACCTGCGCAACCCCAGCTCATGGGGAGGCCATTTTGATGCACTAAAACTTGTACTCCTCCCTTCCTGCCCATATTCTCCCCTCAGGAAGTGGTAGACTCCCAGAAGAGCATGTTGACACAGTCATCATTTTTTTATCCCACACCTCTTTTAGGACACTACAGGACCCAGCTAATGTGCAACTATAGGTTCTGGTGTGCGCTACTCACCCATGTTTCCATGGGCTTTCTCCAGTTGTGCCATAAAAAAGCCTCAGATAGCCTTATATAACTTCTGCTATATAAATATAAAAACAGTTATGTAGGGTGATGAAATTGATCCAAAATTTCTCAAATAACTTGACGCATGGAGTTTTGCTGGCGCTGAAGAATTTTTAGCTCCTACTACAGAAATAAGTATCTTCTGAAATACTACCAATTTTGTAGATCTGCAACTCTCATCCCCTGCTAGGGGTACTGGCTAAGTTCTTCTATGTATTAATCTTGTTGAATTTTCATCTTGTGCAGCATTAATGAGTTTTGGGATTCTAAATAAACATAATTTACCATTTGCACCCAGTCAGAGGTAAAAAATCTCTCTTGTTCATTGCTTGCGACTGATCTGAATTACATTGCAGTTCAGCTGACTAATATGTTCATTAAGTTGTATTAGAAATTTGTTGAATGAATTTGTGGTTAAGGTCTACCACTTGTAATACACTCTTGAAATTGTTCTCCAATTTGCTGTGCAGGGACTGCAAATCTACATTAAATGGGTCTATAAAACTTTCATTAACAAAGCATGTTGTTAAATATAAGTCATCCGGAAATTTTGTACAGATGACTAGAGATACCTGATAAGAATGTCTAAACTGCTCAATGTTGTCAATAAAAGGTAAGGATCTGACCATGATCAATCCACATTATCATTATATTCCTGTAACTGCTCTTGGTTATTTCAAAAGCAAAAAAGAAGGCATAAGGATAAACTTTTGTGACAAAAGAGTTGAAATCCACGCGATATCATTTGAAAAATCTCTCAGATTTGGTTATTGGTCAAATAGTAGGAATTAAAACTTCAAACTGAGTCGTATAACTCCATCTTAATTTTCCTTGCTAGCTGATAAGGACTGAGAGGATTAATCTTTACCACAGCAGAATAATTATTTTTGGTACTTTCCTATCTTGGTCAGTATTCATTTTAGTTTTTATTATCATTAAGTAATGTTTATTATGTGGCTCAAAGTGAGCATTGCATTGTAATGAGAAGCAAACGCACACTACTAAACAGGTAAAATCATACTTGGAGCAGTTCTGATCTTCTACGTGACTAAACCGCGTCCTTTTGACAAGGTCTTCTTCAGCAGTATATCAAAGAAGTGCTACACAATACTAATTATCTATTATTTTTTGTTCTAGTAAAATTTACTCCGGGAATAAATTCTAAGATATTAGTTTTATTAAGCAAAAAGAGATGTTTCTTGAGTAGCCAATAAGGAATATTTATAGTCTACCTCCTAGTCTTAGAACAATGATAGCCATACTTTTAGAGTACAATCAACAGGGATTAGAATGTGTGCAATATGAATAATGGGACCCATTTTGGGGAAAGGACTCATATTGGATTGAGTAATGTAACATGGTAATTTGGAATGATTGGTGTTTGAAAGTTGGCAGACAGCAACATTTTAATAAAAAAGCGCTTATATATGCTCTTATCACATCAGGATGAAAAATGATGGAAAGTTTGATTTTAAAGTCAAGTTAACAATTCAACAACACTTATCACTTCAAGTAGTAATATACTTCTCATGCAAGCTGACTTAACTCTGAACATAAATGGTTTGGTGTGCCGAAAAACCTAAGCCTAGCTTAAAAGCCCACTAGCTACATCATATCACTCTAGTGTATTTCCAAAGATTATGCAAATTTAAGCTCATCCAGACATGCTACTGACCTTTGGCCCTTAACTAATTCATAAGTTTTATCCATTTGGACCTGAGTAAAAATTATATCCTTTTAATTTATTAAAGGTAAGGTAACAAGTGGCCAGACTTTACTAAAACTCAGGAAAAAATGGACTAAACCAAATAAAAAACTGTTGAAATGAGATTAACTGATCACTTAAACCAACACATAGAAAAACCAAATCAATGTATTAAACCATATTATACACAGTAAGCTGTTATCTGTCTATGGAGGAGAGTGTAGAAGGGTGGGAGGTTCTTCACAACCTTCTGGGGTGGATAGTGCTTGGCACAAAGCTGAGAGCATGGGTTTATGTACATCTTCTAAATTGGGGTCAAGGTAGAAAACTGGGGCTTGTAGCTTAATTTTTGATATGAGGAGGGTGATAATATACATGGAAAGGGCTTCCTCAGCCTCAATGCGTACTTTGAGGAGGGTTTCAAAGGAGGCAATATTTTTGTGGATAATGGAGATTTTCGTGGATGAGGCTTCAATGCATTAGATGATCATTTATTTAAACTGCTTGAATGAACAGAATCCAAAGCCAGACAGGCTAAGTTGTGAGCAACTTGCCAATCGCAGAAGGAATTGATCAAACCCCTTTTATAAATGCAGATGACCCAAGAAATTTTCCATTTGGCCAGGTTGACGTCACCCAAAATATTTTAATATCTGTCATTAAAAGTGTCATAATAAATGAAGACAACAGACTTACCGCCAAAGGCTTTAATTTTGACCCTTTCTATACCTTTTGAGGTAAAATTATCCAAAATTGGCAATGACAAGATATGACTGAGCCAAATTATCTAATGGAAGTGATCTAACCTTCTGTCATAATATTTCCAGAAGTGGTAATTAACCAATTTTGAGTTTTGTACAAAACCTTTTTAAGGCACGTCAAAGCAGCGTTATAAACAACCTGAAGTAAATAAGCATAATACAAAGTCAGGCAAAGAAGTAATTTACTAAGGCAGAACTGCAGCCCTCAACTTAGAAACAGAAGCTTAACCAAGGGCCCTGAACATCATGCTTCAGGGATAACCACCGCGAGATGGATCTCGCATTTATGTGATTTGAATTACATGGACGCAAGCTCTAAATTGAAAGATAGGTACCAACTCACTAGGGGATCATGAAGACCCTAATATCATAACCCCCTTTCCTGAATTTTAAAATTGCCATTCTAATTTGTTTTGGTTTTAATGAAGTATTATAAGACATTGATTTCTTTAAGGCAGAAACTTTTTCAAAGAATTTCAGTTTGCTTTTTTTGTTTCACTTACTTAGTTTAAGTAATCTAATTGTTAGTAACCAGTCATATAATAGCAGTTAAGAAGAATATTGTAACCAGTCTGAGATCTGCTCTGGAATATGACATACATTATAGATATATTTTGGACCTAAGATTCCAGGGAAGTTGTTGGTTAGGATTTCGTTGTGTCCAAAGGTGTCCAACGTAAAAGAGAATATGTCAGAGAGTGTCCATTAAGAGTTTCACAATTGGTGCAAACAGTTTCAAAAAGAGTTCAATGCTGTATAAGGTAGCATCAAAAGAGGATTTCCATAACAAGGATGATAATGTTTCTTTAAAGTTCGCCTGATGTTTAATCTGTGAAGAAAAGAACCTATCCTCAGTTAGTTAACCCACAATTTGAAGTGAGTAGGGCTGATAATCTGACTTTAGTGCTCACTACATGGGTGCCACCATCAAGATAGATTAAAAAATTTAAGTTTCCTCAAACAAGTTTAGCAAAGTTTATAAGGAAGTGTACCACAATGGGATTCCTCTGAACTCCTGGCAGGAGAGGAGGGACCATCATTAGGTACTATGGACAATAAAACTAAAAGATTTAGACTTAAGAAATTAAGTTAAACGTGTCAAGGAGACTGCTAAAAGAACCCAAATTGCCTCCATTACAATTGCGAGAGGACCTTCACCCATAGTTAAGCTTGAATCCGCCATTGAGGAGATGCAAGATCAAATTTTCTTACTTGAGAGTAAAAACTATGTGAACATCTACACCTGAATAAGTATGTAGAGCACAGACTAGCACAATATAATGCTTGATACCTTTGATAAAGACCTAGATGAGTTGAAAACTCAACTGTAGATCTTACCACAATCAGACCTTCCTCCTCTTGAGAAGCTAGTTGGTCAGAAACACCAGCACTGGCTACTTTAATGACAGCTTCGCTAGTGCTCATGATGCTCGCTAAGACTATTGAAGAGTATTAAAACTTTAAGCATATTTCAAGAGTATGTGCACACCAGGAGAAGGAACCATCGCCAAATTTCTTCAGATGTATGAAAATAGAATAGATGTCTTGATTGTAATAAAAAGGTTTATCATGTGCAAGGATGTATGAGTTGCAAGGCTCAGGAGATCCTTAGTGCGAACTTATGAAAGAGAACAGACCCAGAAAGGAGTAAAGTAAAAACTCCTCTCAAAGGTTAAAAGTAAACAGGATATCCAAAATATGAAACAGGAATCCTTACTCATGAAGATAAGCAAGAGTCAGTTGCAAACTAAGCCTTTCAGTACTATCTCTAAGTTGAGCGATTATGGACAATGATACTTATGGATTTGCCAAAGAAAAAAATGGTTTTTCTAAGTATTTTGTAAATGCATCCCGCCTTGAATTTGCAAATAGCCCTCCCATTTAAAACCGCGATGTCCCTGAAGGCACTCAAAGGAGCATTACTCAATCTACAACGAACGTACAAAATGAGTATGAGGATTTGTGACACCTCTTAAAGTGCCCTCAAGGCTGTTTATATCGCTAACAGCAAGAGTTACAACCCAAAGGGCAAGAATCCCAAACCATCAGAACTCCTGCACCCTCAAGAACTATCTTCAAATAAATGCCTCCATCTTGAGCACTTCTACAAATCTTATCCATTAAACGCCGCCAAAAAAATATACATCCCCAAGGAGTATACACTAACGATGTAAACAGGATGAACCTGCATACTGAGGGTAAAGATGACCACAAAGATAAAGACATTGCCAACGCAGTTTATATGTGCTAGGGGCACCTATCACAGTGGCTGTTCCCACTTGTTTAAAAAATTGGAATTGATGATAATGAAATAAATAAAACTTAACTCTCTAAAGCAACCACAACTACCCAAATTATTAAAATTATTAAAGAAGGTGATTTGATATTGATGGCTTCTTTAAAAAGCCTAAACTAGATAGAAAGGATACCGTCAAGACCACAAAAAGTGCTGAAGCCCTGAAACAGTTTAAATAGTCCGCCACTGACGTTTTATTAACTGTGAACCTTTTTGAAATTAGTGTGACAAAGTCGTTGAAGTGATCCAGAAAGTCAGCGCCTTGGCTGTGCTAAACACTGAGGCTCCTGTCAACAAAATATCCTTTAATCATATGAGCAGACTGAAGTTTATGTCTGACATAGACTACAACATGAATTAACAAACAGCTGGGCCCAACGTTACCCATGTTTTAAGAGCATACTCAGCTTTACCACTACACTTTGGGTGAATGGTTTTAACAATTCCTGTGGTAGTCTTAAATAATGTCACTATGGTTACTAATCAGGACGTATATTTCCTTAAGTTTGGAGTTAAAATTTACTTTACAACCAGCACCTTGAGTATTTAGATCTAGCTTCCATTGATGTTTAAGGACGCTAGACCATGGAAGAAATAGGCTTGTTTAGTGGAGACAATTACACATTCTACCTTATCCACTACATCCTTACAGAGAAGGGCGTGAAGCAACTACCCTCTACGGTAAATTTAAGAAGTTCTTCCACTGAGTGCTAGTGAGACCATGGAGATCATAGCAGAGGACCAACTATGGATGACCTTATCAATTAACGTGAAAATACTGCAAATTCTATCTTAGAAGTTTATTGCTGTGAAAGATTCCACAAGTTGTAGCAAAGAGCTTTACCTGGCTTAGTGATAAAAACTATCCAGGAGAATTGACTGTCTTATAAGAAAAATATTATAGTCCACTAATAAGAGTCAAGATAGTACAGATTATTTCACAAGCTCAACTGACCAGTTGCAATGATATCTAGTCAGTATACGCCACAGGAGGCATTGATGAGCTTGGGTTTAGTGAGGTGATGTTATGAAAGTAACAGAAGTTCAGACCGGCCTGCCAGTATGGATGCGTGAGCAACCAAAGGCAATCCAGAATGCCAGAGGCATTGCCGCACATACAACGGTGTATTGAGACGCTTTTTTGGAAATGATAAATCGTTTGTGTAGGGCAATTTTGAATTGCAACCTGAAAACGAACCAAATGGAGACAGACCTAGACACTGGGGGTCTCACTGTAGGGGATTGTACCACTGGGATAGTTTCTACAAGGTTACCGTTAGGTGGGTTTAATACAACTGAGGAGACAAAGGGGCGTATCCTTGCTTGGAAATGGTGGATGTAAGGCCGCAAGATTCCAGTATATTGATGGAGTATAGTCAATATAAGGGGTTGAATTGCCAGAAGTTTCTGGCTTGCTGAATCCAGTTGACGATGGTGGGAGTCAAAATAATCGTCAAAACTGGTAAAGCCCATCCAGTATAAGGACTGATAGGCCACCAGGGAAATGCCATTGGGACTATGGCCCGAAGGATTTCTTAAAGTAAAAATTGATAGTTTTTGCATTAGAAAATTATTGAAAAGAAAATAAAGAAAATTGACCAACAATTTTCTCAGTGCGATGCAACTGATTAAATAATGGTCAATTGATGTGGGAACCTTCAGTGATCAGGTTCCTCAAGTTTGACCTTACCGCGAATTTTTGGGGAGGGGGGCAGATAATCTTAATGGGAACTGACATCAAAGGATTTGGCAGCAGGCTGAGTTGCCGTTGGTTCAACTTTGAACGCCTGAACTGAGGCTTATCTGCTTTTCTGGTGTTTGGCGCGATGGCATCTGGCCCAACAAGCAATAGAAATTCCCCAGGGCCACCCCACGTAGGGGTTGTCCCAATTGGTTGGAAACAGGTTCATGATGCCCAACCCACCCATGCCCAGTCGCTGGGCCATTTGTTCAGTCAAGAGAGTTACATCAGCTGCAACTCACGATTTGCCAGATAGAGGTTTTGAAATGTCGTTGATGGTTTCTGATGATACTATTTGAACATTGGGGATTATCCCTTAAAATTTCAAGAGGGGGTTATCTTCAGCGATTGCACTGCTGGCTGAATCAAAACTGTTCGTGATTCTGGCCAATAATTCTATCTTGGTCCCTTTTTGACTATGTGGGTTCTAATTGTCAGGCTTGATTGCCATCAGTTTTTGACCAATTGAATTCAATTTGGTAGTCTTGGCGCAGATTTCCTTAATCTGGTGGACATGTTTGGACGAGGTGAGTGTGGTTACTGGTGGAGGAATCCAAAGAGGGCGAGCTGTTACCCAGTGCTCATCTACCACATGGGCGAGATCACCCTGGGTGATGGGGGTACAGCCGCCCTCTTTGGACCTTTTTTATTCAGAAATGGGAAGATCGCCTGATCCACGCACAGGGGACGTTCCCCAGGACTTACATTACCCTTTCCTTTTTCCAAAGGAAGGGCGCCACCGCTGGGAAACTGCACGAGGGCACATTTCTGTGCTCTTTGGGAAATTTGATTGCCATTACAGTTGCGACTTTTTGGGGGGTGGGGCAGGGAGCGTCAGGGTGGAACTCAAGAAACGCCTCAACCATTTCCATGCAGTTAGTACAATCGCAAGCCTTAACCCAACTGTTCTTGTAGTCTGGATGGCCTTTCCAGGTCATGAGGTACTGAACAGACCTTTGGGACTTGCGGGATGCCAAGATATTTTTCACTTTGGCCTCCTCCACATCCTCAATTACAATTGGCTCAGGGTCTGCAGGAACAATCCCTATAAATGAGGACAACTGAGAAACGTGGAAGAAGGGATGTTGTTTCCAATGGGCTGGTAGTTTTAACTGGAACACACCATTTCCCAAGTCTTCCTCCACCAAGTGGAGGCCTGAACGCTTACTTGCAAACTTTCAGGAGGGTACCTGTATTTCTCAAATGGCCCATATTGAGCATAACATTGGATCCCACTTTTATTTCATGACCAGGGAGTCGCTTACAATCTGCAAACCACTTGTAGACATTGATAGCTTTAGTGAGGTGCTTCTTCACTAAGGATTGAGTGGACCTAATATGTTCAGCATGATCTGCGGCAGCTTGGACCTCAGGGCGCAATCAGGGTCTGACTGAAAAGGAGGGATTATATCCAAGAGTCGCTTCTTAAGGGGAAAACCCCGTGTAAGCGTGAAACCTGTTGTTGTAGGCGAATTGAGCTAGGGGAAGGTCATTAGCCCAGGTGTCCTGTGAGGCTGCAGCATAGGAACGTAGGTACTGTTCTAATACTTGGTTAACTTGCTCGAATTGTCCATCAGAATGGGGATGATATGCTGTGAAGTGACAGAGGTAAATTTTTAAAATGGATAGAAGTTCATTCCAGAACCGCGCTGTGAACTGTGAACCATGATTGCTGATGATTTCCTGTGGGAGACTAAACATTGAAAACACATGGCGCACAAAGAGATGAGCAGTTTCTTCTGCTGAAATCATGGAAGCATAGGGGATAAAAAGGGAAATCTTGGTGAAACAATCAACCACCACCATCACCACCGTGAACTTGTTAGAACTGGAGAGTTCAACAATGAAATCCATGGACACCGATGTCCATGGACCCTCCACCTGTTGCAAGGTGTGTAGGAGGCCATTTCTTCCTGAGCGATCTGACTTAGCCCAAGCACAAGTAATAAATTTGGCAATCCAGGCCAGAACTTCCTTAGTTAAACCCGCCCAACTGTAAGTCCTCTTGATCAGATCAATGCATTTTTTTATTTCCCAGATGGCTGATCATGGAGGGTCATGATGCACACAAATACCTTGGCTCTGAAGAGAGGGGAACCCAAATTTGTGACCTAAAATAAATGAGGCCCTCCACCAAGGAATACAGGGAGAGTTTTTGTTTTAGGATAGTCAATTGCTCAAATAACTCCGCTCCTTTGGGGAAGGTCATTTGGGCTGCTAAGACCTGTGCAACTAGAGGGGCGTCAGGAGCAAGGGCAAATGAAGAGACAACGGGAGTAACAATCAATAAGATTTGAGTGGCGGGGATCACGGTAACAAGGTCCACTTCATCTGGGTTCAAGGGACAGTGGGCCAGGTTGTGGCTAAGAAAATTAGGAAGTGTGTTAAGCGCGTCTTTTACAAATATATATTTTAATTGAAACTGCACAAGTTCCAATAGGTGCAAGCTTGCCAATGTGCCAATTTATGGGTTTTCAGAAGTACAAAAGAGCTTGGTGATCCATATGCATAGTTAACTCATGCTACTCATCCTATAAAAGATACCTCCAATGAGTCAACGCCCATCTACGGCTGCCAACTCCTTATCATAGATGGCCCAGGATTGCTCTGTAGAGGAAAATTTTTGGGAAAAGTAGGCGACTGGATTTTCCAAGCCATCATGCTCCTGGTCTAGAACCACTCCTCACTGCCACCAATGAGGCATCGCATGCAGCAATATATGTCTTGGCAGGATCTGTGTTTTTCAAGATGGAGAGAGATAAAAACACCTCTTTGATAGACTCAAATGCCTGCTGTCACTCAGGTGTCCAACGAAAAGGCACATTCTTTTCCTTGAGGGGGTGGAGAGGGGCAGCTAACTGGGAAAGGGCTGGTTAAAATTTCTTTAAGAAAATAATGGTGCCCAAAAAACCCCGTAATTGTTTCTAGGTTGTCAGAGTTTGCCATTCACGGATAGCATCCAACTTATTGTGTGGAATTGCGTAGCAATCCCTTAAGGACTAGGTTCCTGAGAAAGGTAACTTTCTCCTCATAGAATTTGCATTTGGAAGGTTTGACGAACAAGCCCACCTTGTGCAAAGCTGCCATGACTGCTTCCAAGTCTTTAGCATGTTTTTCAGGAGTTGGGGAGTGAACCAAGATGTCAAAATATATGCAACTGCGCAAGTGAACTGGAGTTCACCCAGTACACTGTCAATCATCTGTTGAAATGTAGTGGGTGCATTCTTCAACCCAAAGGGCATTATGTAGAATTGAAAAATGCCTTGCTTTTTCATATCGCGGTTAGCCATTCTTGCCCTTCCATCATTCAACTTTGATTGAAGGCATTGACAAGATCCAGCTTAGAAAACACATGAGATTTAGCGATTTCTTGAATGATAGTCTGCTCCAGGGGCAGAGGGTAGAAATTGTGAAACAGTAACTTTGTTTAAGTTTCCGTAATCCACACAGGGACATAGGGAATCATCAGCTTTTTGGCAAAGACAATGGGAGACACGACTGAATATGTCTCTTTAAACAACCACCCTTTTTTAAGCATATCATCTAATCAAGTGTTAAGCGCGCCCTTCTCCGCTGTGTGTAGATACAACTGACAACTGATATTCACCAACTGCACTGTCATCCTAAATCTCAGGTCGAATTTAGTGTGAGGAGGCTGAGTATCCACCTTTTCAGAATTGAGGATACTTCAATAGCGCATTAGTTCTTTAGAAAATTGGATGGAAGGCCCACAGGAGAGAAGAGAGAAGTAATAGAACTATGACCTTGAATTTTCTTAAGGGTTTTGACTAAAGGAACTTTACCCTTTAGTTGATCATTAACAAACACAACATGTTAGACTTCAGGTGGATTTTAACATGTTGTCAGCGCCACCATCCAACCCCCAAGATTACTGGTAACACTAAGTTTGTTATTGCAGAAAAATGATCACAAAAGCTAAACTGAAGTACTGAGAAAGGTACTAACCAATGGACTATATATGATGTCTGGTATGATGAGGAAGCCACCATCACCGAAGGACCTACGTCCATGTCCAACTCCAATTGTTGGGCTAACTTGACGCTCATAAAATTACCCACAGCTCTGGTATAATCAAAGCCTCAAAGGAGATGTGGTGGGATCTGATACTAATCTTCATAGGTAGTAAGAAATAAGTGAAGTTCTGTTTATTGGTAAACTTGGTCGCTTCTGTTGCAACTAAAGAAATGGCAGAAAAATCAAGGGGAAGGTTGGGGCCTTTTCTGGAGTGAAGTTGGGAAGAACATAGGCTTGGGAACCGGCTTCCTCCATCTGGGATTTAATAGATTCATCAATAAGTGAACCAGGATAACCCAGCTCTGACGCTGGGTAGTGACAGGCTCTGATGCCAGGACTAATAATGGATTAATGTTAAAAACTGCATCCGCATTGTTGTTGGGTAATCCTACCATAGAATTTACCCCTTGATAGCGGGAAGTATGGTGAGGGGAGGCGTTAATAATGGTCACAGCGTTACATGTTTGATCCACCGTTCCTTTTGAGGTGGACCAAACCTCGTGATGGGCAGAAACTGAATCCAGCCCTGACCTAAAAATTTCCTGAAGCATATCATTAGAAAGATCCAGCGCGGGAGCCTGTTTGCAGAAGGTAGAGATCAAAGAACCAAAGCTGGGGGCTTCGGCCATAGTAGAAAGTGATTGGAATAAATGGTCTGAGCGCGACACAGGTGGTTTCAAAGAAGCCAATACGATGGCAATCAGCAAAGTGGGATCCCCCACTTGTGAATAAGAATGCAGAAGTCCTTGTACCCACCGATGGGCATCCCCTTCTATTATGTCCAACAAAGTGACCCCTTGTTGGGCATGGGATAATGTAGTGTCATTGTTAAGGATAATTGCAGAACATATTTGCACCTCATAGAGGGCGTCGAGAACCTGGTTCACAATATCTTGGGAAGAAACACATGAATTCCCTTCCTGAATATTAGGTGGGGGAGAGGTAGTAATCCATGAGGCTCTTCCATCCTGGAGAAGTTTCTCCAAGGTACAGCGGATACTACCCACAAAATCAGCAAGTGACCAAACGAACAATAAAAAGCAGACTACTGACTGCACGTTCATTTGTTAAAGAGTAACCACTGTGGCGCTCAACTTAAAGAGAAGGGCGGAAGTGGCAGGAAAGAATGGTTGGTCAATTATGTCATGTAAACGGCAGAAGAAGTTTAAACTAGCCTGCCAGTTGGGATGCGTGAGCACCCAAAAAGCAAGCCAGAATGCCATAGGCATTGCCGCACATATGAAAGTGTATGGAGGCGTTAATTTGAAATGATAATCATTGGTGTAAGGCAATTGTGAATAGCAACCCGAAAATGGACCAAAGGGAGCCAAACCCAGATAATGGGGGTCTCGCTGCAGGGGGATTGTACCACTTGGATAGCATCCACAGAGATACCGTTAGGTGAGTTCAATACAATTGAGGAGACAAAGGGGTGTATCCTTGCTTGGAAATGGTGGATGTAAGGCCACAATATTCCAGTATATTGATGGAGTATAGTCAATATAAGGGGGTTGATTTGCCAAGAAAGTCTGGCTTGCTTAATCCAGTTAATGATGGTGGGAGTCATGGTAATCATCAAATCTGGTAATTCCCGTCTGGTATAGGGACCAACAGGCTACCAGGGAAATGCCATCAGGACTATGGCCAGAATAATATAAATAAAAAATTGATAGTTTTTGTGGCAGAAATTTATTGAAAAGAAAATAAAGAAAATTGACCAACAATTTTCTCAGTGCGATGCAACTGATTAAATAGTGGTCATTGATGTGGGAACAAGCAGGGATTGGGTCCCTCAAGTCTGACCTAACTGGCGAATTTTTCAGGGAGGGGGCAGGAAATTCAATGGGAACTGACATCAAAGGATTCGGCGGCAGGCTGAGTCACTGTCAGTTTGACCTCAAACACCTGAACTGAGGCTTGGCTGCATTTCCATCAGTTGGCATGAGGGCGTCTGGCCTGATAAGATGGGAATTCCCCAGGGCCACCTCACGTAGGGGCAGTCCCAATTGGTTGTAAACAGGTTCATGATGCCCAACCCACCCATGCCCAGTCGCTGGGCTGTTTATTCAGTCAAGAGAGTTACATCAGCTGTAACTCGTGATTTGCCAGATAGAGGTTTTAAAATGTCGTTGATGGTTTCTGATGATACTATTTGCACATTGGGAATTATCTCTTACAATTTCAAGAGGTGGTTATCTTCAGCGATCACACTGCTGGATGAATCAAAACTGTCAGCGATTCTGGCCAATAATTTGATCTTGTCCCTTTTTAAGAATGTGCGTTCCAATTGTTGGGCTTTATTGCCATCAGTTTTGAACCAATAAACCTTAATTTGGTGATCTTAGTACAGATTTCCTTAATCTGGTGGACAAGTTTGGCTGAAGTGAGCATGGGTACTGGGGGAGGAATCTGAAGAGGGAGAGCTGTTACCCAGCGCTCGTCTACCATGTGGGCGAGATCACCCTGTGTGACAAGGGGTACAGCCACCCTCTTTAGACCCTTTTTACTCAGAAACGGGAAGATCACCCAATCCACGCACAGGGGACGTTCCCCAGGACTTACTGGTGACTTCCAAACAACAGAAAGATCTGGTTGAGCTATTAAAATAGTTTGAGGATATTTTTAGACCTGGTTTAATGACCATGGACTTGAAAGGGAGTGCTTCAAAAGATCGACACTGGGTCAAATATTCTATTCATAACAAAACCCTAACACAATTTAAATGCTGAAGATGCTTTTATTGCCTAAGAGATAAGTCAACTAATAGATTCCAGAATGATCTTACCTTTGGAGAGTCCTTATATTTGCCATTATTACTAGTATGAAATAAGAATGGTACTCACCAATTAGTCATGGACTACCACTGGTTAAACAAAATAACCAAGGAAGATTCCTACCTGATCCCACGCATAGAACATTCTTTAAAATGCTTGGGAGGATTAGACTTTTCCTGCGACAGACCTGGCCATCATATACTGGCATATTTCGCTCTTACTAGATGATTTGAAAAGTTAGTCTTGATCAGCAGCCAGGTATTATTAAAGCCAATAAGAACGCCACAAAAGCTGTTCACCGCCCTCACCACCTTTCAGCACGTGATGGGCTGGATCTTCAGAGATCTCAAACTGTCCAGTGTGCTTATTTTCTAGACAATATTCCAATGTGATAATCAAACAATTCATTAACATCTTCTAAACTCCTCAAGGACTTTGACTGGCTGTGATCATCAAACTGGAAACTGAAATAAAGCAAATGTACTTTTCTGAAGAGGCAACTGGAAGAATTAAGGCATGGAACATGCCCTAACGGAATCAAGAACCAGGATAATAAGATCTAAAGTGTTTGTGTTAATGGATTTACCCAAAAGCATACAGGACATCCAAGTGCTCCTCAGGACGTTGATTATAGCCATTAGCTTATCCCTCATTTCAAGGACTTGGCTGCACCCTCACCTAGATGTTGACGTAAGAGACCATGTTCAAAAGGAGTCCTGGAGCAAGAGCAGGCCTTTAAGGATCTATACAAAAAATTTGTAGAGGCACTTATCCTGGATTATTTATACTTTAACAAGACCACCTACTATAAGATGATGCAAGTGATGTTGGTCTTAGAGCAATACTCGCTCAACTGGACGAATAAGGGGTGGATCACCACATAGAGTACTATTCAAAATTGTTTATTAAAGTCAAAAAGAACAATACCGTGATGAAGATAGAGTGCTTGCAAGGGACCAAGCAGTAAAGCACTTATGACCCTATCTGTATGGGGTACACTATAGTACATTAAGATCAAGTGTTGCTTCGATGGTTGCAGAGTATAAAAGATCCAGATGGACGCCTTTCCAGGTGGGCAGTACTGCTCTAAGGATACAATTTCGAGATCTTTCATTGATCAGGTGATAAGCACCTGAACACCAACGGACTGTTGTAATTGCCAGTTTTCCACCTACAAGCGCCAGTAAGTGATTGACTTTTAAACTGGTTGGGCTACTATAAGAAGTATAGTAGGATGAAATGGATGGGGTGAAGATTGTCTTGAGAAAGTGCTCCAAAGACACCTGTCATGTTGATGAAATCTTTCAGAAAAAAATGCGATCATATGTCTCATGCATCAGATTAAGCAACTGGATGGAATAGTAATAGTGTTTGCTAATCACTTCAGCCACGTCAGTTTCAGAATAAATCATTTAAACATGAAGGATTGGTTCTACTGGGAATTTATGTCTGATGAAGTCCACCAGGCCTCAGAACTGATAATACCTTGCACAAGCTTCCATCTTTTAGAGAAACGTTTTAAATTCTTACCAATCCTACCAACAGCCCCATTCAGTAACGTGTCCCTTAATGTGTTGGGACCAATTCCAACATCATCTTGTGGAACAAAATTCTTACTTACAGCC